>JAJJXL010000045.1:0-298518 GCA_024516145.1 Pyronema domesticum
AAACGCTCCCTGAGATAAGCAGGAGAGTTTAAGATTATAACACGTTATTACTCATTTCTACGAGAATCCCCAGAGAAGTAAATAATTCCCATCATTGGAATTATTACTTCTCAATTTTTTCTTTTGGAAATCTTGAGTTACCCGGCTGTCAGTCACGAGACAACCCCCGGTTAACACTATAATCTTACTCAACGCCTCACCGAGCGTATTGAGAGACGTCCTACAAGAAAGACAGAACCACCAAACAGAAAAATGATGCCCGAGCCAATGGAAATCGATTTCTTGCCCATGCCTTCCTGGGCACTAGTTAGCACCAACAATGGGGGATCAGAGAATATCCCACCTGTCGAACCCATCAAATTGCACTCTGTCCCTGAGTGGGGACATACCCTTATGAATCAACTACACCATACTGCAGTTGAAATCAACAGCCTCTGAGGACAAATCCAAGGGGATGAAACAGAGGCATACCGTATATTTATGCAAATGCAGAATGATTATCGCAAAATCGAATCCAACTTAAACCTTGCGATTTCTCAGGCCCAGCAGCATGCTGCAGATGCTACCGGTGCTCACTTCAACCTCACCACCACGCAATTTGCAGAAGTGGCAGCTGCCCACATGGCCCTAAGAAGACATGTAGAGACGATTACCATCAATGCGGCAGAAAGCGAAGAACGAAGACAGCAGTTGCTTCAGGATTTCGCCCAACAAATGGAAGCCAACCAAAATGTCTGGATTGCATACCACAAAGACCAGGCAGTTAAGCAGGAGAAGTTCAACAATGATTGCCAATGATGGGCTGCAGAAATGAATGCCGGAGAAGCCAGGGCAGGAGTCGACCAGGAGAAGGTCAAGGAGGACCTACGGAAATTAAAGCGTCTCCAGTCACAACTCCAACAGAACCAGGCCAATGCATCTGCGATTTCTCAGCAAGAACAAGAAGACATGCGACGATCATTCCGGGAGGAGCTTCAGGCCATTGGAGAAGAGTTAAAAACCCAGTTCCAATTAGCTCAACAGTCCCCAAAGGATATAGATGTAACATCGGTCATTGATAGCATCTTAGAGCAACATGCTCGACAGGGGAGAATTCCCCTCCCAAGTAGTGATGTGATGGAGTCAGACTGCAACCTTCCTCCCCTACCACCCAGTGACCGATCAAGTAGATGTTCAAGAGCGACAGAGTCTAGGGGCAGCAGTCCACCAGGTGGAGTGATACCACCCCCAGGACCTCCACCAGGGCAAGCTGTTCCAGCTCTTCCAGTTCAGACTCAGAATCAGATAGACCGAAGGATCTAGGGAATGAGATATCAAAACTCATTCGTGCCCTATGGAAGAAGGACAAAAAGAATCGCATCACCAAGCGACCAGAAGCAATTGTCCTAGGAAAAGCTCCCAAGATGAAGGAACCAGTGGTTTTTGATGGGGATAGAGAAAATTACATCCCATGGATGAAAGCAGTCAAGGAATATATGACTGTGCGATCTATCGACTTTAACACTGATGCCACCCGAATCCACTGGTTGGGGTCACTCCTAAAGGGTGATGCCCGCCAATGGCACCAAAACTGTGTTGACACTACTGAAAAGGAATTATGCCCTGATACCTGGCCCTCATACACTGCAGCAATGGACCACTATTTCCGTGACCCCCACCAGAAGCACAACTACACCAACAAGATGGCCAGGTTGCATTGGAAGTACAAACCGGGATGCCATAAGACCGGCCTTCCAGCAGATCAATGGGGAATCAGGATGGCCATCTACCAAGAGAAGGCCCAAGTCGAAGGAGAAGTCCTGAGAGAAATTTACGACCAGGCATTCCCAGAGGATCTGGCCTGCCAGGCATGGACAGATGTTCAGGACATGGATGACCCAAAGTATGAGTGTTTCAAGGCCAGACTCATTAAACTTGCAACCGCAAAAGAAGAACATCGGAACATGCATGAAGAGCCACTGCTCCACATTTATCAGGCCTCCTCAGAACCCAAACAACAGAAGGAGAAGCGGAAGTGAGATGAAGACAAAAAATCCAACCGTGGTAAAACTAAAGAGACCACTCGCACACCCAAGGGCGACCGAGAAAAGAAATTCCAAAACAACCATGAAGCATTGGCCGGGGTCCCCCAGGCTGAAATCGACCAACACAAAGCAGACAAGGCCTCCTGCTGGCGCTGTGGCCGTAACAGCCACCATACTTTAGAATGCTTTGTGAAAAAGACCTCAAAGGGAACTGAATTAGTTGCCACAGTAGCAGCTGTCACAAAAAAGGCTAAACGCCAATGACCTTCAGAAGACTCAGATGATGATGAGGATGCTGCCAAGGAACCAGTAACCAAGCGGCCGAAGAATGTTGCCACTGTAACCCAGACAGTATCAGAACCAGACCCAAAGCCAGCAAAAAGATGTTGGGAAGTAGAGACCTCAGACATCTCGGATTTAAACTAGGAAAGCCTCGTAAGATACGCAGAGGCATCCAAGAAGAAGAAGACGTATCAGGTTCTCAGAGGATATCAGTGGCTGGAGTCAAACGTACGAAAAACCAAGAACACCAAAAACAATTCAAAAAATCAAAACCTAATAAAAAAGAACCCGAGACAAAACTGCAGTTGGCCAACAACAGGCCACCCCGAGTTGGTTCCAGGCCAATTGTCCAAATGCATCTTTCAGTAGCCGGACAAAAAACACAGAGTGTCCAAGTGATGTTCGACACCGGCGCAGCCATACCCATCATCACCTCCAAATTTATCAAGGCAAATTACCTACCAATGATCACTCGCGATACCCCTCTACAAATTAATGGGGCAGATGGTCGCCCCTTATCAGGTGCTGGGGAAGCATTCACACATTCCTTGCTGCTTCAGTACAAATACCACTACACCAGAGAAACTTTTGAGGTTATGCCTCTAGAATCAGGTACCGACATAATCTTACCTTGCTGGTGGATGGCAAAACACCAACCCAACAAGTTTTGGGGAAAACCACAAGACATCACCTTAGACTCCGAATTCTGTAAACAACACTGCACCAAAGCCGCAGCACAAGAATTCTCCCTCATGATGGACAAAGACATTCTACACCACTATGATGCAACAGTAATTGGGTATATTGCATCAGTCAACTCAGACACAAATGAGGTAGACCCAGCTACAGTGGTACCTCAAAAGTTCCGACAATATGTCGAAGTCCTAGGCAAGGAGCTTGCAGATAAGCTCCCTGATCACAAACCCTACGAGCATGCAATAGATCTGAAGGAGGGTGAACAACCACCGTGGGGACCAATGTACCCCCTCAATGAAACCGAATTACAAGCTCTGCGGGATTATCTCAAGGAAATGTTGGAATTAGGGAAAATCCGCCCATCGAAATCAGCAGCTGCAGCACCAATCATCTTCGTCCCAAAGGCCCATGGCCGAGGCCTCAGATTGTGCATCGATTATCGCGGCTTAAATAAAGTCACCATTGCCAACAGATATCCCCTACCGATCATGTCAGAACTCCAAGATAGGGTCAGAGGTGCGAAAATATTCACCAAGATTGACCTCAAAAATGGATACAACTTGATTCGGATCAAACCAGGAGATAAATGGAAAACGGCATTTAAAACATGGTATGGACTATATGAATACACCATTATGCCCTTTGGGTTATCCAATGCCCCCGCAACCTTCCAGAATATGATGAACCACATTTTTCGAGACTTGCTAGACCTAGGATTAATTGTATACTTAGATGACATCCTAATCTATGCCAAAACAGAAGAAGAACATGATCGCATTGTCACAGAGGTATTGAAACACCTAGCAGAAAATGGGCTAGCCATATCACAGGACAAATGTTCTTGGTCCACCAACCGAGTGGACTTCCTGGGGTATGTTATCTCAAAAGATGGTATCGAGATGGCCCAAGACAAAGTTCAATGCATTCGGGATTGGGAACGACCAAGAAGTTTAAGGGATGTACAGTCATTTATTGGCTTTGCAAATTTTTATAGACGATTTATCAGAGAATTCTCAAAAATCCCTAAACCCCTCAGTGATTCAACAAAAGGGTCACCAAAAGACTGGATCTGGACAGATGCAATGACAGAAGCATTCGAGCAACTAAAACACTGCTTTACAACTGCACCCATCCTCACACACTTCAACCCACAACAAGAATGCATCGTCGAAACAGATGCATCTGACTTTGCACTGGGTGGCACATTGTCACAAAATGCAGAGGACAAAAAACTACACCCAGTCGCCTTCCACTCCAGAAAGTTCTCACCAGCTGAAATCAACTACAAAATTCATGACAAGGAATTACTGGCAATAGTTGTTTGTTTTAAGACATGGCGAAGATATTTGGAAGGATCACTCCACACGGTCCAGGTATTTACCGACCACAAAAACCTTGAGTACTTCATGACAACCAAGGTTCTCAACAGAAGGCAGGCACGCTGGGCTCAGGAACTGGCCGGCATGGACTTCAAAATTGTTTATAGGAAAGGAACAAGTAATGGCAAGCCAGATGCATTATCAAGGCGCCCAGAGTATCGCCCTGAAAAGGGGGGAGGTGGAAACCAGCCGATTGAGACTGTATTGAATGAAAAGCACTTTGGCACTATATCAGCAATCAGTAGTGCAGGGGAAGGAACAGTTTTTTGTTGCTCAGCAGTTCAGCCGGCCTACCTTGCAACATCCATGTCAAAATGGACAAAGGAATTTGAGCAGGAAGTAAGAGAGGCACGACAACAGGATGCAGCATACTACCACGCCTTAGAGGAACTAAGTGGAAGCGTGCAAGAAGTAGAAGGAAAGGAAAAGATTTTGGAACTACAGGATGGATTACTATATCGCAAGGGATTGCTTTGGGTCCCTGAGAATGCATGACATGCGATTTTACATACCGAGCGCAACAGTGCAGTAGCCGGACTCTTTGGTCAAGACAAAACAATCGAGCTGATCTGACGCAACTTCTGGTGGCCTAAGATGGACCAAGAAATTATCGAATATGTCAGAAGTTGTTTAGAATGTCAGAACGATAAGGCATCACGCCACAAGCCATACGGCCTGCTCTCACCATTAGAGCTTCCATATGCACCATGGACATCAATTGCCATGGACTTCATCACAGACCTCCCCTTGTCAGAGGACTGTGACCAATTCTGGGTCATCATAGACAGGTTTACAAAGATGGCTCACTTCATACCACTCAAGAAGGATCAAAAGACAGCGGAACACCTGGTAAAGATATTTGCTCGGGAAATATGGAGATTCCATGGTATCCCAACTGACATTATATCAGACTGTGACTCCCACGTTACCTCCACAGAATGGAAACAATTCCTTGGTATACTGGGGATATGACCACGAATGAGCACATCCTTTCACCCACAAACAGATGGCCAAACAGAAAGGATCAACCAGACAATCGAGGCATACCTACGATCATTCACCAACTATGAAATGGATGATTGGGTTGGACTCCTACCCATGGCCGAGTTTGCCTACAACAATTCAGTAACTCAAGCCACTGGCATGTCACCCTTCTTTGCCAACTATGGCCGACACGCAGGTTGCACCAATCCAAGTATAACACCAACTAGTGAGGACACTCAGGATGGATACATCAACCATATCCTTTCAGTTCAAAGTCTAGTCACAAAAAACCTAAAGGCAACCCAGGAAAGAATAAAGAAGTATGCCAATAAGAAACGCAAGGATGCCCCAGATTTCAAGGTGGGGGACCTGGTTATGCTAGATGGAAGGAACATCCAGACAAGACGGCCGAAACATAAACTGGACCACAAAAAGCATGGGCCCTTTGCAATAGAGAAAGTTATCTCGCCAACAGCCATGCGACTATCCCTACCAAGAAAGTGGAAGATACACAACACCTTCCATGTATCCCTACTCGAACCATACAACAATGGAAGCAGACCTCTGCCAGATTTACTAAAGATTATCGACAAATGTGATGACATTGAAGGCAATGAGGAATGGGAGATTGAGGAAATCTTATCGAGTAGGAAAGTCAAGGGAAAGGTCCTTTACCAAGTCAGATGGAAAGGATATCCACTTAAGAAGGATCATACCGAAGAACCGTATGAATGCTTCATAGTAGGTGGCCTGCAGTCACTCCGAGAGTTCCACTCAAGGAATCCAGGCATGCTGAGGGACCAACGTGTTTAAACAACCAACTATCTCAAGATACCTTTCCTCTCTGAGGTTTTAATGGTCTTGGGATAGAAAACATGTTGGTGGATGAAGGGGTTGGAGGACTTCATCAAAAAATCCCGTCTCATAATCATATAGCTAAGAATTCATAAGCCAAGAATCTAAGTTAATGATTTCGGGTCGAAATCTTATAAGGGGGGAGGTAGTGTCATACCCCACCTTTAAGACACATTTTAAGAATGGGGATTCTTACTAAGGAATGACTCAAGCCATAAGGCAAGAGCCATTACTAACCACCCTTCATCCACTTCCCGCAGGAAGTAGGATAATGGGGGGCCAGGAAAAAGGTCAGCATCATAAAGGGCTAGGAACCCGGGGTAGCCTCAGGAGGGACAGTTTCCGATCAACGGCTGAGGTTTCTAATGCCTAGCCATATCCTGGGGAACGTACCGCTGATGTTGACAAAAACCTGGAATACTTATAGCCTGGGCCACTGTGGTTCTTACTTGCCACAAGTCCACAAAGGGACTACCCTCTGCCATATGCAATCTGCCATATTCGAACGTTGTGCCGTGTCATACAGGACCACCCCAACAGGCAGACAGAGAAGGGGCTGGGACAAAGAAAGGCAGAAAGAATAAGAAGAATGTAAATAGGAGGAGTTCGCCATATACGACCGAGTCTGCTGTGATCAACCGTAGATGAAGGCTGGAGGAAGTCAGAGTTGGTAATGAGGATGAGGAATTGATGGATGAGAGGAACAGTTAGGTATTTAAGAATGAATTGAATGTATCCTACGACTGAGTGCCAAGTCCAAATTAAGAATCATATGTTACCAAGGAAGCTCAGCGGAGATGATCGGAAGACCGAAGGAACAATACCGAATGCCATTAAGATAAGACATGCAATAACGGAGTCTCGTCGGCCGAAGGAGATGAGGATTGTCATAGGTGATAAAGACCAATACGTGGCATAGCGGCCGTGAGGCAGCCGACAATACAGGAAACTTTATCTTGCAGACAAACCTTCGGTTAGCCCGATATGATGAAAATAAGCGCATATGGACAAACGGATATGAATGTTGGATCCTATTGGAAGCCACAGGAGGCCCAGATGACATCTACCATGGTGAAGTGTTGGCAAGGCACACAGACGGCACAGGAAGCCACAGCCCAGATAAGGACGGATCAGGAAATCCAGCAACTAAGGACAAACACTTCACCTGAGCTGACGACGCATGCATAGGATGGGATATGTGCTCAAATGCCCTATGGAGGTCATATTATTAGACATAATATATTGGCAAACGACAGGTTTAGCAACAGCGCATGCACGATACGGCCGAGAGGATCACCAAGAGTCATCCGATTGGTTTGGGAACGATTTGGAGCATTTGCAAGGAAAAATTCGAAATACGGAATTTGTATGTGAAAAATATCATGTTTGCATGCTCTGTACCAACGTCAACCAGTACTTGGCGTTCCGACCACCGCAATGTACCCGGTGGGTATATGAGTGGGGAGCTCAAGTCAGAAAACATAAAATATGAAAAAGCCCCCACTTGAAGAAGCCATCATCCAGCAAAAGACCCACAATCGTCCCATCAATTACAAGCAAGTCCCAGAAAGATATTAGTACCTCATACTCGACTATTTACACAATACTTGAAAAACCTATACAACAATACAACCAAGACCCTCTTCCAACAATAAGACCCTCACAGATTGCTGTTCACACTTGAACACAATTTTCATCGATGATCTCGAAACGCTGCCTGAGATAAGCAGGAGAGTTCAAGATTATAACACGTTATTCCTCATTTCTATGAGAATCCCCAGAGAAGTAAATAATTCCCATCATTGGAATTATTACTTCTCAATTTTTTCTTTGGGAAATCTTGAGTTACCCGGCCGTCAGTCATGAGACAACCCCCGGTTAACATTATACATGTTACCCAATCTATTATCACACATTATAGGGTGTGATAGCACGCAATCAATCATCTATTCTACAGAACTATCTACACATACACAGATTCGTCCGTCTCATTAGTGAACATCATCACAAACTCTCACCTCCAGCCCCATCCCCATATGCCAATTATGAATCCAAATGATAATGGAAGCATCACAAGAGAGGGCAGCGCCACAGAGACATTCCGGATACTAGTCACTATTGCCCGTGCCAGATACTAACTCAGGATAGTAGTACCAAGCCAAACCCAACTGCAGAGCAGTATACCAGACCATTGCATTGCCTGTTGTGCCCTGCGGCTGTGTAGACAGGTTTTTGACACCACCTCTGTCAAGTCACTCACCAAGATCACTCTGGAGTCTGCTATCAAACCAGTCAGGAATTAAGTCCACAACCAAGTCTGCTGTCAAATCACTGGTTGACCCCCCACACTGATCACCAACTGAAATAACATGTTACAGACATCTGCTTCATCTATCTAGCATTCTCACTTCCAGATAATGACCTTTGATATTGACATCTGGGCAACCATCTCCTGCAACCACGTCTGCCAAGATACACTCTTTCTCAATAACCACCTTCTCCTACAAAGACATCTGGACAACCATCTCTTCTGATGACCTTGGTCAAGCTTTCACTTTTCTTGACAACAATTGTCATACCCCACCTTTAAGACACACTTTAAGAATGGGGATTCTTACCAAGTAATGACTCAAGCCGTAAAGCAAGAGCCATTACTAACCACCCTTCATCCACTTCCCGCAGGAAGTAGGATAATGGGGGGCCAGGAAAAAAGTCAGTTCATCATAAAGGGTTAGAAACCCGGGGTAGCCTCAGGAGGGACAGTTTCTGATCAACGGCTGAGGTTTCTAATGCCCAGCCGTATCCTGGGGAACGTACCGCTGATGTTGACAAAAACCTGGAATACTTATAACCTGGGCCACTGTGGTTCTTACTTGCCACAAGTCCACAAAGGGACTACCCTCTGCCATATGCGATCCGCCATATTCGAATGTTGTGCCGTGTCATACAGGACCACCCCAACAGGCAGACAGGGAAGGGGCTGGGACAAAGAAAGGCAGAAGAAATAAGAAGAAGAGGAATGTAAAAGGAAGGAGTTCGCCATATGCGACCGAGTCTGCCATGATCGACCATAGACGAAGTCTGGAGAAAGTTGAAGTTGGTAATGAGGATAAGGAATAGATGGATGAGAGCAACAGTTAGGTATTTAAGAATGAATTGAATGTACCCTACGACTGAGTGCCAAGTCCAAATTAAGAATCATATGTTACCGAGGAAGCTCAGCGGAGATGATCGGAAGACCGAAGGAACAATACCGAATGCCATTAAGATAAGACATGCAATAACGGAGTCTAGTCGGCTGAAGGAGATGAGGATTGTCATAGGCGATAAAGACCAATACGTGGCATAGCGGCCCTGAGGCAGCCGACAATTCAGGAAACCTTATCTTGCAGACAAACCTTCGGTTAGCCCGATATGACGAAAATAAGCGCATATGGACAAACGGATATGAATGTTGGATCCTATCGGAAGCCACAGGAGGCCCAGATGACATCTACCGCGGTGAAGTGTTGGCAAGGCACACAGACGGCACAGGAAGCTGCAGCCTAGATAAGGACGGATCAGGAAATCCGGCAACTAAGGACAAACACTTCACCTGAGCTGACGACGCATGCATAAGATGGGATATGTGCTCAAATGCCCTACGGAGGTCATATTATTAGACATAATATATTGGCAAATGACGGGTTTAGCAACAGCGCATGCACGATATGGCCGAGAGGATCACCAAGAGTCATCCGATTGGTTTGGGAATGATTTGGAGTGTTTGCATGGAAAAATTCGAAATACGGAATTTGTATGCGAAAAATATCATGTTTGCATGCTCTCTACCAACGTCAACCAGTACTTGGCGTTCCAACCACCGCAACGTACCCGGTGGGTATATGAGTGGGGAGCTCAAGTCAGAAAACATAAAATACGAAAAAGCCCCCACTCGAAGAAGCCATCTGTAACCGGGCAGGCTCGAGGGAACGTCCAAGGTACGCAGTGGGCAGGGCACAGGGGGCACGGGCAAGGGATAAGACAAGGCCAGGCAGGAGACAGGACTAGGACAAGAGAAGGTTGATCAAGGTAGTTGTATTGATAACTCGACAAGACGTTCTGTAAAGAAGAAAGGAAAAACAGGAAGAGGATGGAGAGAGAGCCCTCCTTTTACATAATTCATCCTCTCACGAACCCCTACCCTTAACAAGGGTTTGATCAAAACTCAAACTGTGCATAATTTCTCAGAAAATAAAACCCATACCCTGAGCAAGGGTATAATCATGAAAAACCTGATTTACGAAAATGAGTGAAACAAAGAAACAGGAAATAATGCTCGTGCAACCATACCTTTCCTCCAAATCCTCGCCGCTCATGAAAACCTGATTTTTGCAGAATAGAAAGACACAAGGAGATAGGCCTCAACGTCATTCTTATTAACCAAACATCCCTTACATAGCCCCAGTGGCTATGCCTCATCGTCAAGCCACTGTGGCTGCCTCTGATCCCTAAGTCACTTCATTGTGCTGAATAGCAGAGCCATGACAGTAACCCCCTCTTCAGTCTCGAGTTCCTACGAGAGAGGCCGTGGTTTGTCAGGGTATCGATAGTGAAAATCGTCCACTGCTGCGACTTCCTCTAAATATTCTTCTGGTTCCCAGGTGGGTGTAGAATCTCCCTTCCATTTTACCAGGTATTGTAGTCTTCGTCGGTACCATCAGCTGTCCAAAATCTCCTCAACTATCCATTCTTCTTCTCCATCCACAACAACTGGGAGTGGTGGGGGAATACGGTGGCCTGGAAGGGGATCAGATGATGCTGGATCTAGGAGTGAAACTGGGAAAGTCGAGTGATTTCTCATGGTATCAGGAATGTCAAGTCTGTAGGCATGGGTTCCGACTGCACAGATGACTCGGTATGGTCCAAGGTGTTTGTTTTCTAACTTGCGTGAGGGGCGTTCGGTGCGCAAGTTTCGTGCATCCAGCCAGACAAGGTCATTTGGCTTGAACAGGGGAGCTGGAATCCGTGAGCGATCTGCATTTTCTGTGTATCGTGCTTGCGCATATCTCATCTCCGTCCGTAGAACATCATGGATATGCGACATTCGTTCTGCCAATACCTTGGCATCAACTTCTTCTGGGTTGTCTGTTCGGATATCCAGTTCGAAAGAGCACTTAGGATGGTATCCGTGTAGTGCGAAGAATGGTGACAGGGAAGTGGTGTCTGAGACTTGATTATGGGCAGAAAACTCAGCCAAGGGGAGGTATCTTTTCCAGTCATCCTGGAGGTAGGAGACATATGCCCGAAGGTATTGTTCAGTAATTGCATTGATCCGTTCAGTCTGCCCATCCGTCTGGGGGTGGAAGGCTGTACTTGTGGCAGTCTCAATTCCTAGGCATGCTGCCAGGTATTTCCAAAAACGGGCGATGAACTGGGGGCCACGATCAGAGATCAATACTGTGGGGAGGCCATGGAGCCTAAAGACATTTTCGATGAATAGTTGGGCAAAGCCTTCGGCATCAATGGTGGTATGACAAGGGATCAGGTGTCTTTGTTTGGTTAACCTACAGGCCACTGCACAGATAGCATCGAATCCTTCTGAGACTGGGAGCCCAGTCACGAAATCCACGGATACACTTTGCCAAGGTTGGTGAGGAACCGGCAGAGGTTTCAGGGTGCCGAATGGTACATGTCTTGTTGCCTTAGTTCTTCTGCAGGTATGGCAATTCCGTACAAATCGTTCCACATCGCTCCGCATAGTTGGCCAATAATATCGTCGAGCCAAGAGCTCGAATGTCTTTGCACGACCTGGGTGTCCCATTGTTGGGGGGTCATGGTGATCCTGGATGAGTTGGAGACGAACTGGGTCATAGTTAGGGACATTAAGGCATCCCCGGTACATTAATCGTCCTTGGTGGGTTGCACAATCAGCTAGCGAGATATCTTTCGATGCATGGGTACCATCTGCTAGCATCTGAAGAACTTTTTGTGGAAATGGGTCGACCTTGTACCCCTCATCAAACAGGGCCTGGAGTGGAGGGTGTGTCATAATCAGTGGGTTTTCCGCTAACAGGTGTAGATTGTCAGGGAAATTTTGTGGTTTCAAGACTGCTTGTTGATTGGCTAACAGACGTTCATCCCCCTCCTTAGGCAGGTCTCCAGACCTTCTAGTGAGAGCATCAGGTTTTCCAGTTGCAGTGCCCGGGCGATAGATGATTTTAAAGTTGAATCGGGAGAGGAACTCCGACCAACGAGCCTGGCGCCGGTTTAAGAGTTTTGTTGTCATGAAATATTCCAAGTTTTTGTGGTCTGTCAAGACTTGTATCGGAAATGCTGATCCTTCCAGATGGGGGCGCCATTCCTCAAAGCAACGAACAATGGCCATCAATTCCTTGTCATAGA
Organism: Pyronema domesticum; assembly: GCA_024516145.1. Lineage (NCBI taxonomy): Eukaryota > Fungi > Ascomycota > Pezizomycetes > Pezizales > Pyronemataceae > Pyronema > Pyronema domesticum. The sequence goes on from JAJJXL010000045.1 coordinate 12,605, forward strand.
TTTCATAATTACACTCTGCCGGTGAATGCTTCTTGGAAAAGAAAGCAACAGGGTGTAGAACTCCATTATCATCGTATTGGGAGAGGATGCCGGCTGAAACATAGTCTGAGGCATCGGTTTCCACAACAATTTCTCGATCGTAGTCAAAGTGTCGAAGGATGGGGGCAGTGGTAAATGCCTTTTTCAGAGAGTCGAAAGCATTTTGTTGCGCTGGACCCCAAATAAATGGCACAGGTTTGCCATCCTCTTTCTTGGTTAATGCGGTCAAGGGGTTAATGACTTTCGAATAGTCGCGGATGAATCGGCGGTAGAAATTTGCAAATCCGAGGTACTCTTGAACATCTTTCAGGTTGGCTGGTGTTTGCCAGTCCAGAATTGTTTCAACCTTCTTAATATCCATCTTGATACCCTCTCGTCCCACAACTAAGCCAAGGTATTTCACCTCGGTTTGGTGAAACTTGCATTTTTCTGGTTTAAGGTGGAGTCCCACTTCGTTGAGTGCAGAAAGGACTTGTCTGACATGGGCCTTGTGTTCTGCCAAGTTTTCGGAATATATCAAAATGTCATCGATATAAGCAGTGCAGAATTGATCAAGAAAGGGGCGGAGTACATCGTTAATGAATGCTTGGAAATCGGCTGGTGCATTGGTTAATCCAAAGGGCATTACTAAGGATTCAAACAGTCCATAGGGGGTTCGAAATGCCGTTTTCCATTCCTCCCCCTCTGCCATGCGGACCAGGTTGTAAGCTCCTCGGATATCCAAGGTCGTGAAGTATTTTGCTCTTGATAGTTGCATTAATGTTTCTTGGATAAGCGGTAGAGGGTAGCGATTTTTAATGGTTCCCTCATTCAAACCCCGGTAATCTACGCACAGGCGGAGGGATCCATCGGATTTCTTGACAAATAAGATTGGTGATGCGGCTGGTGAAGATGAGCGCCGGATAAATCCCTTGGACAGGTTCTCCTCTAGCCAATCCTTGAGAGCTACCAACTCCGTTCGAGAGAGTGAATATAGGGGGCCGAATGGGGGGGTAAATCCTTCCTTTAGAGGGATTTTATGGTCGTAGGGTCTGTGGGGAGGTAGCTTGTTTGCAGTTGTTTCTTTTAAGAGAGGGAGGAAATCATGGTATTCAGGAGGGACAAGGTTTCGAAGGTCATCCTTTGCCTCTTCATTTCCCAAGGCTTTGTTGATTTCGTATAGGGACAAAGTAAATATGGAAAGTTGTTGTTTCCTTGCTATACGACAGAAGGAGGATGCCTTGAGTGAAGCAATCTGAAGTTTTGCTGGTGCAGCGGTAAGGGCTTGTGGAAAAAGTTCTGGGGGTTCCTCACTAAGGCCAGAGATAGTTGTTGGGACAGGGTTACAATGGGCCAGGCAATACTGGGAACCAAAGGTTAAGGTTCTGGAGCTGAATCGAATTGCAACATCATGTAGTTGAAGCCAGGGTATTCCGAGGACAATAGGATAATGTCCTAGCTTGGTGACGAACATAGGGAGTTGTTCATGGTGTTCGTGAATGGTACATTGTACTATGGCTAGGTGGGTGATGTCGCCAGAAGAAATGGGACGACCATCAATGATTTCAAGGGCGCGGGGTTTTTTCAATGGTTGTAGGGGGATTTGATGATGGCGGGCAAAGTCTTCATCTACAAAGGATATACCAGTTGCTCCACAGTCAATCAGTGCATGAGTACGAATGATTTTATCATTAAAGGATAAGGTACAAGAAATGATAAGATGTTTTCCTTCCATTGATACTTCTTCCATGACTGTGTCCATAATTCCAACAGCTGACAATTTGAGACTAAATGAAGACAATACAAGAGACAGACCAGCAGCAGAGCCATCAGTGTGCGGCTGGTCTAGGCTTTTCCCGACTCTTCAGTGGTTTCCGGAGTTTCAGGAGTGGTGGTGACAGCGGCAGCAGCTCGGAGAGTAGCTGGTTTGTTTGGACATGCAGCAGCCATGTGACCATGGCCACCACAGTAGAGGCAATGTCCTTTGGCAAGTCGGGCTGCTCGTTCTTGTGGGGTGATTTTGCGGCGGTTGGCTGAGAGGTCCATGGGAGTAGGACCGTACTGGGTGGTAGTAGTTTGTGGCCTGGGAGCTGGAGTAGGGGCCGGGGTCATACGTGGTACTGTGGTGGCCCGACCTGATGGGCCAGACCGAAGTTTGTGGAGGTTCTCGACTGCATGGATCTGGGAATCAAGTGCTTGGCATTGGTTGACAAAGTCTTGAATGGTATCGGGGGTAGGTGCACCAATAAGTTTCTCCAAAATCTCGATCGAGAGTCCATTCCTGAGGGCATCCATGGTTGCCCGTTCGTCCCAGTCCAGTTCAGAGACAAGTTTAGAAAACTCAGCATAGTAGACAGAGAATTCTTTATTGCCTTGGCGGAGGGCTTGGAGTTTGTGTCGGGCTGTAGCTGCCTGGTCCGGGTCGCCGAATGTGGTCTGTAGGACGCTGATAACGTGCTCAACATCCTCGAGATTCACAATTTGGCCATTATCCCGGATGTATGGTAAGAGCTGTTCCATGGCGCGTCCCTCCAGTCGGCTGATCGCATACGATACTCGAATGCGGGCAGTTGGGAATCGAGAGGCATCGCTAAAGAGTTTAAGGCGTAGCTGGGTAACGAAGGATCGAAGTTTATCACGGGTACCATCGAACATAGGGGCATCGGGTAGTTTGTCACCCCGTCCTTCATGTTGATCAGGTGGTGGTTGGGCCAGTAGGCGGGTAATAATTTCCCTTTGCCGGACCATCTCTTGTTCTGCTGCATTGGCCCTAGCTGTTTCCATATCCAGGGTAGGTTCATCAGGATTTATTTCGTTTATGTAATCTGGGGTATTAAGGACCTCGGCGCAGATTCCACGGATGTATTCAAGAGGGTCAATAGCATCCAGGTCGGTTATGGTGCTGGCAACCTGGAGACGTTGCCACAGGTCGTCGGAGAAGGTTTTGTTGACAGGCATTTTTCTTAGTGGGTGGGGACAGGAAGAGATAATGTCCACCCAATGTTCCACACATGTTTAAGAATAGAAGAGTGAGAAAAATATTGTCCCCAGGAAACTGATAAGTAACCTCCTTCTTCAGCTAGTTGGCGAGCAATCTGTGCGTCGTCGTAGTTGATCTCAATAGTATCGACAATACTATCTTCCAATTGTTCGTCATCAAGGATGCGGCCAGAAAATACACAGGCAAGTTGGTAGGTCCAAACACGAAAGGTCATGAAACAGAAATTTCCGAAGGAGCAGACAATCTTTGACAGGCAGTGTCAGGAATTCTTCAAATTGGCAAGCCAAGATCAGAAAACACAGCAACAACTCGGCAAAGATGACGCTACACTAAGTAAGAGTTCTTTTCCACAATCAGTGTGTCAGGAACTGCGTAGGTTGGAAATGAGTTCGACAGAACGTAATGTAACCGGGCAGGCTCGAGGGAACGTCCAAGGTACGCAGTGGGCAGGGCACAGGGGGCACGGGCAAGGGATAAGACAAGGCCAGGCAGGAGACAGGACTAGGACAAGAGAAGGTTGATCAAGGTAGTTGTATTGATAACTCGACAAGACGTTCTGTAAAGAAGAAAGGAAAAACAGGAAGAGGATGGAGAGAGAGCCCTCCTTTTACATAATTCATCCTCTCACGAACCCCTACCCTTAACAAGGGTTTGATCAAAACTCAAACTGTGCATAATTTCTCAGAAAATAAAACCCATACCCTGAGCAAGGGTATAATCATGAAAAACCTGATTTACGAAAATGAGTGAAACAAAGAAACAGGAAATAATGCTCGTGCAACCATACCTTTCCTCCAAATCCTCGCCGCTCATGAAAACCTGATTTTTGCAGAATAGAAAGACACAAGGAGATAGGCCTCAACGTCATTCTTATTAACCAAACATCCCTTACATAGCCCCAGTGGCTATGCCTCATCATCAAGCCACTGTGGCTGCCTCTGATCCCTAAGTCACTTCATTGTGCTGAATAGCAGAGCCATGACACCATCATCCAGCAAAAGACCCACAATCGTCCCATCAATTACAAGAAAGTCCCAGAAAGATATTAGTACCTCATACTCGACTATTTACACAATACTCGAAAAACCTATACAACAATACAACCAAGACCCTCTTCGAACAATAAGACCCTCACAGATTGCTGTTCACACTTGAACGCAATTACCATCGACGATCTCGAAATGCTCCCTGAGATAAGCAGGAGAGTTTAAGATTATAACACATTATTACTCATTTTTACGAGAATCCCCAGAGAAGTAAATAATTCCCATCATTGGAATTATTACTTCTCAATTTTTTCTTTTGGAAATCTTGAGTTACCCGGCCGTCAGTCACGAGACAACCCCCGGTTAACAACAATCTGCTATGATCACACTCCAGTCATGTTTAGGTTCTGGCCTAGGGGTGGTATCACAGTCAATGTGCATTCCATAGTTGTGTGAAAATTCACCATGACTTGAAGGTACCACAGAGTTTTCTATCTGCAATCCAGCTTGTAAACGTTGTACAACTTGGCAAGCTGGAAGCCAATAATTTCATGGGAGCAACAAGCAATAATCGTGAAATATCGCGTCCATTCAGCAATTGCAATTGTAGTAGATATAGCTGTTCTGTCAATCTCTCCTGAGGGTAGAACTAATTTTCTTATGATCATTCATCATTTTTATTGATTCTCCACTGTCTTCTCATCTCTCGTCAAGTTACGTCATGCTGTTGTCCGGCCCGTTTTTTCCTTCAGCTTTTTTTCTTCTAATTCTTTAACACCTTGTCTGCTCCTCTCTAATCCATTCCCCATTTTAGTTTTTATTTAACTCATGCTAATCTAGTATTTGATTTATTAATATAATTTAGCTTTTTTGGTATTCTGTGCGGGGCTAATTTACATGTCAGCTTCTCTATCTCATCACCTTTTTGCCATCTGCCTCCATTTGAGTCACCACTCGCTGTGCATAGAACGTCTCCCACTAATATACTGCATTGTTCCTAGATAGCATGTTGGCGACTATCTCTTTGCACTTTTCAGAGACAACTCGCAGGTAGAAAGCACCTTCTACACATGTAGTACACACCTGGAATTGTCAATATTGTTGAATCTGTCGCAATTTCAAGGGCTGCCTCCGATTCCCGAACGCTGCTCACTGCTCAGTGTATTGGGCTAACTTTCGAGAACCTCAGCATATCTAGTGAACTGTAACCGCGAATACTCGTGGGAATAACCGTTGCTTTATCAGTATTTGTTCAATCACAGGGGTGTACGGCTGTAAAGCATGCTGCACACCGGCAACATAGACGTATTTCGCAATTCCGCACAAGCTTCATGACGACCAGTGGTATTTGCAAGATCATCCTGTATTACTGTTAAGATCGGAATGTTACGCTGCTTGTAAGTAGACTGTGTCGTGTAGAGTTAGCTCGTCGTAGATAGGTATTCTCATAGACAGTGAGGTCGCCACTCGCCATAGATGTAGCTACTTATTCGTAGTGAGAGCTTGTCGTGTAGAAAACTCCTGCGCAGAGAGCTTTTAGCAGAGACAGCTCGTCTAAGGTGAAGCGGCGTGCTGAGTAGTTGGGTTGTAGAATTCGAGAGACGATTGATCATACTTAGATGATCATCTACTTCGCCGCAATTTTCAGTTAGATTTACACGTCCCGTCCCGTTTTTTTTTCGTGTACATCATTTCTTATTCTGTCGGCAGTCGAGGGCCCGCTAACTACCTTTCTATCAAATAAATGCTTCCCTTGTCTTTTAGAATTTGCATTTACAATCTCTTTGTATCGCTCTTGAGATAGCTTTTTGCTTCCGTTGAGTTTATGCTGGTCACATCTTCTCACCTGGATATGCTTGCGACAAGATACTTTCAGGGGAGCTGCGTTTATTTCAGTACTTCATCGGTCGTTAAAAGATCTCGTATCTTGAGACTCGCGGGAAGGATCTGGGGGTTCATCCCGCGTATGCTCCAAATAGTTCATCGAAACACCAATCGCGGTGCTCAGCCTGCCGCTGCTTTACATCCTCGTTCCATCTATGAGCAGCGTTAGACGTCATCAACAACGAAAGTTCTACTTGTGCTATTTACGGGCCGTCTGCGTCCGGGAATAAAGCCGCAGTTATGCCGCTACTGAACGCGCGCGTTGCTGTGAAGGCGAAGTTTCACATTTGTGTTACATCACCTCACCTCACTCGCGTGCTGTGGGGTCCACATATCCCGGTCACCTTCGGGCGTATCATTACGCTTGTGGACGTAACCTGTACATAAGCATTCATCTTAATGAAGTGGGGCTCTGTCCTGCTTACGCGCCACGGCGCAATTTGTTGTTGTCTTGAATGTCAGCACCATTTGGGGAACGCCCAATCACGGCCGGCGCTAAGAAGGCCGCTACTGAGCGAACAGCCGGCGGGGATCCACCGTACAGTCAGCCGTACATAGGTACGAAACCTCAGAGTTACTGTCTTACGGGTTAATTCCGCGGGATCTAGAATAGTGGAACACTTTCCCGAGTCGGAATGAGATGGGTTATATCACCAGTGAACCACCTAGGCCGGCAGCATCGAATCATGAACCATGATTGCGGGTTGCCGCTAAGATCTTCAGACTCCGCCTCGGGCTACTTCGGAGGTTTTACTGGGCTGAATAAATTTAGAAGTTAATGCGTCCCCGGAGTTGGTATTGTTACCGGTGAAAAACCCAGTACAGCACACACCGGTCACGATCATTGTGGAGACTTTGAGAACTCCGTCTTCAGAGACTTGTCATAGTACTAACTATTTCGACCCGCTGCGTTGACTTCACAGCCCGGAGATTCTCGTATCGGCAGTAGCTACTGCGTGACGAGTTTCTTCCGGTAGATGAAGCTATATCCAGAATTGAGCAACGAGCTGGACTTGTATAAAAGCGCTCTGAATATCCGTAGTTTTTGTCTCCTCATCAGCTTCAACAACATCGTCTTCAGCTTCATCCCATCAATCGCTTTAATCTTTAATTCCAACATTCACCTAGTTTCGATTTCAACCGCAACAATGCAGTTCACCACTCTTCTCTCCGTTCTCGCCATGACCGCTATGGTATGAATACAATTGACCCCATTGTCATCGACTTTTCTAACTCATTCCCTAGGCTGCCGCCTCTCCCGTATCTCCTGTTCCCATCTCCGACCACCCTCTCCTCGAGAAGCGCGCCTCCATCGGCTGCTCCATGAAAGACCTCTGGGCCGCTCCTTCTGGAAGCATGGACGGAGTTATCAAAAACCTCATCAACAACAACCCCAACGGCCAAATTTGTACCTGGAACATCAACGCTCGCCGCGACAACACTCACGGATGGGTTACAGCTGAGTGCGATGTTAATGACGGACAGCACCCTGCTGTTTGGTACCACACTTGGGTATGTGATTGCATCCTGTTATTTGGATAACAAGCTAATGAGATAAATAGGGAACTGCGCATGTCTGCAGATCTCGCAAGGAGATCGGAGAGATGGCTAGACAGATTTATAACTCTTGCAAGCAAGGGGATATTGTTCAGGGATGGATCCAGGATGAGTCCCGTGGAGAGACTTGGGTTGAGATTGGACGCACTCCTAATGGATGCAAGGCTTCTTCTTAGATGGAGCTCGGTTGGATATCGATTAGTAGCTTAATGTATTTGTTACGATTTAATGTTGGGGAATGTGTAGTTTAGTTTTTCAATTTCATGTCTTCTTACCCACTTTACTCTCCTCGAACATGATTGTGAACGTTTGTCTCTCCCATTCTGTCGCTTGCGTGTAGGTAGAAACAACGACAGTAGGCTTCCACTTTGCGGTCGATATAGCTGTCCGTTTAGCTTGCTGGTAACATCACCGGATCTACACATTTCACCCGTTAAATCCATTAAGTTGTTGAATCTGGTGAACTTTTTTTCCGTCTGCCGTAGAATCTTGTAAATAGAGTATTCCTATGTTACAACTGTTTCATCCAATCACATTGTGTTTCGTTTCGCTTTTATGTTTAGTTAGCTACGTACGAAGCACAATTGCATCAAGACCAGCTCCCACGGCACGCTTCATGGCTCATCACGTATTACCACTAGCTCGCCAAACCCTTTTCCGGAGCGATATGGCATAGGAACGTGTTGATTTTCCCTCAACAATGTCGTCATCGATGCTCCCCCAGATCAGCGTCAGTTAGTGATAGCCAGCATAAAATAAAATCCCACCAATCCGCATTATTCACGAGCCATATAAAGTCGCCGTTCAGCTGATATGTAGATGCGATGCTGAGTATCATCTCCGCGTCCTTTCTTGGATCACAGCAAAGTCGGATCAAAGTACAGCTCGGATACGGCTGCCGGCGAGTAACTACTTACTTAGAATACAGGTTCTGATGCAATACCTCTGTTTGAATGTTACGTTGACGAGTTCTTAGCTCCGTGTTGGCGGGAAACGGAGTTTTCTTCACGACTTCTCATGCGGTGTCACTCGGGCTCGGGACCTAAAAATTGCTCCTTGCAGAGGCATATAAGAAACCCCGGAGCTGGTCAGTACTTGTCGAACCTGCTATTTTGATGCAGGTTTGACTGGTCTAAATCATCATGCAGACTCGCTGATACGCTTTTTGCAATTGTCTATCGGTAAGTATAAAGATACCTCGGGGTAGTTACGACTCATAAGGTTCCCCGGGGTTCCCGGCTTGCTTAGCTTAGCTTTGCTACAATACTTAAAAATAACGAGTGTTACAAGTTGCCTCACTCTATCAAATCGGCGGCCCGTCGGCGGCCCGTGTCAGTAAGTTGAAGAGTGAAACGTAAATTGTGAATATAAAATCTGCGCATCCTGCGCTAGATGGCGAGAATATGTAAGCTATGCTAAGTATGCTAGATGATGAAGATATTGACAAGTAAAAGGGTATCGTATATAGAAGAGAAATGCGTATGTTACAAAAGAAAAACAGCCTCCCGTGCAATGCGTGAAAACTCAAACAAGTTTACCTTTACCTTTCAACGAAAGAAATCCTCCACGGTGTCCTAAACCCGCTACCTTCTCCTCTTCGGACCCTCCTGTATCACCCTCTGTAAACTACTCTTCGCCAACATTTCCTCCCCCGCTTGTCTCCTCCTCTCGACCGCCCTCCAAAACTCCACCACCACCCTCCTCTCCCATTCCCTCCTCCTCCTTACCGCTCCTCTCCTTCCCCACCATCCTTGTACATCCCCCCCATCCCGTTCCTGTTCACATCCCCAGCAAAAGCAGCCTCCATACTCCTCCTCTGGCCACTGCTCGCCCCATTTTTTCAGCGTCAATTCCCACCCGGCGTCTGTAGCGGTGGCACCCATATCATCATCATGACCAACCCACCTATCGCACCTCTGCGTCGCCCAATAATAATACCTCGTCGGGCTGAGTAAATGCGTATGCCAAACCAAATCCGTATCCAAGCTAGGCACCATAGTTTCTCCCGGGAACTTCAAGAAAAGCTCAAAAAATCTCCTATACTTCCCCGTTGCCCTTTCCACAGTTTCAGATAGTGAGGGACTACGAAGCCATAAAAAGTGATGCATTTTATCAATAAAAACCCCTTGCCGGATCACTGCGGAGGATAAGGAGATGGAGGAGCTACTGTGAGGTGGGGTGGAGAGATAGAATTTCTCTATTGCCTCTGGGTTAGGAAGGGGGGTAAGAAGATCCGCTATAGTTGGATGGGTGAGCAATGCAGGAGGTCCGAGGTAGTAGGCTTTTAGTTCTTTGTTTACGGCTTCTCCTGTGGAGAAAGGAGGGGAGAAGGTTCCCCGAACTCCAGGGCCGTCGTCGAGGAGTGCGGCGATGTCGGAGCGGAGACGGGCGGCGGCGAGGCTGGGTTGGGTTATGGTGAAGGTGCAGATGCAGCGGAGTTGGAGCGTGGAGTAGGCGGAGATGCAGATGGTGTGGTCGGCATCGCATTTGGGGCAGGTGATGTCGAGTTGCGGCAGACGAGGGGTGCCGAGGGAGGTGGTGAGGAGGTGTTGGATGAGGGAGGGGTCTTGGGAGGTAGAGAGAGTGAAGAAGGAGGAGGAGGAGGCGGGGAGGGTGTAGGATAGGTCAGTAAGGGAGAGGAATCGGTGGAGATGCACCCAGGGGAAGGAGAGGGATAAAATGGATGGGATGCCGAGTGCGAGGGAGTCGTCGTAGTAGCTGCGGGGTGACAATAGGGCGGTGTGCCAGACTAAGAGTACGTCTATGTTAAGTCAGCTTGAATTCGTCAAACATCTTGATTCTGCAGCTTCTTAAAGCTTCGCAAAGCTCACGATAGCTTCTCTAAGCCCCCCTCCAGCAGCTCGACACCTCCCCCCCCCCCGCGGAAAACCTACCAATAGGCGGAACCCACTCCTCCCTCATCTCCCTAACCACCTTCTCCGGCGCTCCAGTCCTAGTCCCCTTCCATCCCTCTCCCTCCTCCTCTGCCCCCCGTCTCTCCTCCCAAACCACCTTCTCCACCTCCCTCCCCACCGCCTTCCACCAAGCCTCATACCTCACCACCGCCAACTCCAGCACCAGTTTCCAAAGCTCCTCCTTATCCTTATCCGTTTTATCCCCTTGTCCACCATTCCCCTCTTTATCCCCCGCCTCTCCCTGCGACTCGGCTGCGTCGTGAAGGTGCTCAAAACTATCCAAAATCCCCAACTCATCCCTCCCCAACGCCTCCCTAACGAAACCCGCCAGCTCCTGATCCTCCAACACCTCATCTTTCCACCTCCAAAATGCCTCTAGTAACAATAAATGAGTCGTACACTGCGCTTCAGTCGGTGCAGCTTCTTCAATTTCAATTTCCCCTGCTGCCGATAGTTCTGAAGCTGTAAACAACTCTGCGCTGGGGGCGGAGGCGGCGTCGAGGGGGTCGGAGGAATCGCATGGCAAGAATTCGGGAGGAAGGTCGCCGTCGGTGTCGGGGCGCCGGAGGATGCGGGTTAGGAGTGTGTGGATGCTATGCAGTGGGGCGAGGGAGGGGCGGGGGAGATGCGGGAGCCGGGGGAGTCGGTGGGTGCGCTGTGCCGGGGCGGTTTTGGGGCGTTCCACGGAGGATTCGGCGGGGAAGGGGGAGGTGAGGGAGGCGGGAGAGTGTTCGGGGCCTAGGCCGGCGGAGGAGGCGGGTGGGCCGGGGCTGCGGGCGCGGGTGCAGATGGCGGTGGTTGCGAGCATCGTGAGCTCGGGGTTGGTTAGTTGTTGATAGCTGTTATGGTTACAAAAGGAAAGGAAAAATAAGATATTATGAAGGAATGATTATTTGGGAAGCAAAAGGAAAGAGAAAGGCAAATTCAGTATACAGTGTAGAATAGGGAGTAGAGGAAAGAGATGTGGAAAGGGAATGGAAAGGTGAAAGGTGTTTGTGGTTTGGGTGTTTGTGGTTTGGGTGTTTGTGGTTTGGGCGTTTTCCCGCTCGAGCTCAGGTAGCTGCGACGTCGATCCACCTTCCCACGGGCGTCTAAAATGTCTCACGATGCCCCTCGAGGGAGTGGTGTCCGAGGGCTTAATGATATCCGAGATGGTAGAGAAGATCAGGTAAAAGCAACTCGAGGGATGATGTGGGACAGTAATGGAGGTAATGGTGGTAATGTAATGGTGTAATATTAAGCAGTGGTGGTGTCGGTCTCGAGGAGTGAGGTACAACACGCGCATCGAGAGCATTGAGATGACGATGAGGTATGACGCGCATTTAATCATAGAGTACACGTGAGGAGTTCTGTGTTACGAGAACAAACCCAATACGAAGCTCGCGAAGCCCGAGGAGCATAGGCAATACGCCCCATAATCATGGCATCTTCATGACAACCTATTTATTTCTCTTGGAGTCGGAGATAGCTCTGAGTAACCTTAACACGGAGCTCTTCTGAGCTAGCTGCGAGGCCGCGTATCCTCAGCCATATGTAGATCACTGTCTCCTCATTAACCGTGCGCAGATTACCTCGGACATCAAGAACATCGAACATCGAACACCGGTTCTGGGAAACATGCTCGAATGACTATCGATATGTCGAGACCCGGTTTAGAATAGTGGCCGCGGACAAAGTCCAATACTCCTGCTAGGAGAACTTGTGTCTAGACATAAATTATCTCGAATGGCAGCAGGCGGCACAAGGTAGCACATCGGGGGACCATCGGGCCGGAAGAGGGAGTTTGGTTGGGTTCAGGCTGTGGACAGGTCGACAACAGCAAGCGGCGTTCTGGTGTCTTAAAAATAACCCCAACCGATCGGCACCCATTTTAGTGAGCCATGAACGCCGGGGATTTCGGGTATGCACCTGCGGCTATGCATGGGGTTCCGATAGTGGATGTTCTAGGAGTGCCGAGTTGGACAGGTGCGCTGGGCGGCTGGGCTGTTGTGTATATATATTGATTTCAACTCTCCAGTGGATGGGAATTCAAGGTTGTAGAAGATGTGATGGGGGTGAGGGGTGAGGGGTGAGAGATGATGGGGTGATGGGAAAGGATGATCAAGGGCTACAAAGGAAGTTGGAGGTTGGAAGTTGGAAGTTGCGGTTGAGGATGGTTCAGTTTCTTTTGTTCGGCTCAAACTGAGTTGTGATGCGAGGAAACCAAACTGACACTCCCATCGTCACCCTCTCATTAACATCGCCACCTCAATCGCCACCGACAATGCCGTGATCGCCGGTATGGACAGATGTCTTCACAAATGTACTTAAGGTAAAGGCACATTGAACCCCCCAAGCTAGTCCGAGGTCGATCTTCACTCGGAACTCCCTATTCACTGTATGATGAATCCCCTGGAGAATCCCTTGCATTGCCTGAGGCCTTATACTCTGAGTAAATATAACCAACTGCATGTCGCAACTTGCTGCTCCCTTGACTTGCTGCTCCCTTGACTTGCTGCTCCCTTGACTTGCTGCTCCCTTGACTTGCTGCTCCCTTGACTTGCTGCTCCCTTGACTTGCTGGCTCTTGCAGTACTCGCTTACTCAGCATACACCCGCTGACTCAGCATATTCCCGCGCTTATGCATCCCACCACCCATCCGCATTTATTCCTTGCATCGCCAGCCTCAGGGGCCAGCTTCTGCGTTGTTCTGCAGCCTGCAAGTTGTCTTGGAAGGGGAAGGGGAAAAGAAAGGAGTTGGAGGTCACACATCATCGCAAACTTTTCTGACGTTTACCACCCACACACTCCTCACGAGAAAAATATTATCCCCATCCTTCTTTGTTTAATACAGCCTTATATTTCAATTCTTGTTTAATTTTTGTTCTTTATTCAATTTACATCAATCTCTTCGGCAGTTGACTAGTACAGTTGAACCGCTGGTTCCTAGCTATTACCCTTAGCTGTTCCTGTTTGCTACGTAATCACCTGGTAGCTTGTTTCGACGCGTCGCGCCAACACAACCCCGCTTCACTAGCTCCCTTCATACCGCGACAAGAAGCTTAACAAAGACAAAGAACCACCTTCATCGCGCAAACATCTTCTTACCTACACGACTACAACACCAAGCGCAACGTGACAACGTCCGCAACTTCGCGACGTCGCGACAAAGTCTATCTCTTCAACACGCAACCTCCGTCAACTCGCACCCCCAACTCACACCCCCAACTCGCACCCCCAACTCGCACCCCCCACCCACCTCCCACCTCCCACCTCAGTACCAGCCACAGCATGGCCTCCCTCTACCCCTCAACACACCACCACTTACCACCGGCATTCGCAACCCCCGGCATCGCACCACCAAACTTCTACGAGCAGCAGTCGGAGACAAGTCCCAAGACCGACGGAGCACAGGAGGTGGATATGGAGGGTAACGATGGGATTGGAGGGGTGGGGATTGAAGGGAGAGGCAGAGGGCATGGGGGTGTTGGGCTGGGGGAGGTGATTAGGAGTAAAGGTATGTCTCTGTTTTCTTTGAGGAGGGACGAGGAGGGGGAGGGGGCCTTGACAGGCGGGACGAGGCGAGGGGGATAGGGTGGAATTGAGGCGTTGACCTTTTGCAGCGGGGAGGGGATTATCGGGGGCTATTGGGGTTGAGGGATGTGGGATTACAAAGTTTGAAGGATAATGCTGACAAAATAAGGTGTAAGGCTTGCTTGTTTAGTTAATGCGTCAGTTACGGTTTGTGGAGAGGATTCGATATATGCGTTTGGAGGGTTTGATCAGTATACGGATGAGGGTGAGTTGGCTTTCTCGACGGCCGGGGCGAGCTCCGCAGGGCTTCGGCGGCCTTCGCGGGGCTGCGACTGAGCCGTGAAGAAGCTATGAAAGCTGGGGAAGAAGCTGACAAGCGCGACAGTCTTCAACCACGTCCTCAAGCTTGACCTAAAAACCTACACCTGGACATTAGTAGACAACTACGGTGACATCCCCTCAGTACGAATGGGTGAGTTCCCCGTTTCAATCCCAGGATAAAGCTCATCATTGGAGTAGGACACACCACCACATACTGGCGCGACGGCAAACTAATAATCTTCGGCGGAGAAAACGAGCTCCGCGTGTACCTTAACGACATCTACATCTTCGACATCGCGACTGCTACTTGGTCACAGCCCGTCATTTCCGGGTATCCTCCATGCGGCCGCTCACGACACGCTGTAGTACTCCACGATGACAAACTCTTCGTAATGGGCGGAGTGCACCACAACCCCATCGCGCAACCAGCCGACTACGATGCCGACGAAGAACCAGAATACAATCCTCAAGAAGTCCTAGACGACATCTGTTACCTAGACCTAAAAACCATGACCTGGAGTCGCAGCTGGAAATGGGTATCAAGATTCGACCACCAAGCTTGGGTACGTGAGGGGAAGCTGTGGATTTTCGGGGGTATGGGAAAGGAAATGGATCGCACGGGGGAGCTAATATCGTTGGATTTATCACATCCCGTGTTTGCGAGAACGGAAATTAAACCAACAGGTTACGCCACACGCCCGGGACGCTCTATGACTGAATCAACCGGTCCTGTCCGAGTCCTTCGCTCCAATAGAAGCTATGGTCCTAACTCCCCAAGAGCTATGAACACGTCCCGTCGTCAGACCCCCCCGCCAAAACCGAACTTGGTCCCTGCTTCCACCTCTTCGGTCCGGTTCTTATGGGGTCGAGACATACCCTCCGAAGCCCACGGAACCCATTTCCACCATATCTGCGGCAACACTTTACTTGACTTTTCCACCTTTGCCACAAACCTCCGATCCAGCCATAACGATATGGGTTTATCCGCCTTAGACCTCCGGGAGATGACATGGCGGAAGTTATCAGATGGCTCCGACATCCTCGGTGGCACTAGCTGGCGATGGCATTACCTTGCCGTATCCCCCAATGGAACAATAGCCTACCTCCTCGGCTGTCCAGTCTACAACGAAGACCTCGGGGAAGGCGAGGAATATCTATCCGACGTCCTGCCGATCGACTTACGAGAATTCGGCATCTCACCAACACCCCCGGCAGGCGAAACTCCTGTACCAGGGATGCTGGGTTTCGATCTAGCCTCGGTTTTCGATTCCGAGCATTCCGGGGCGGATTTCGTAATCCGTGCGCTGAAAGATGAAGCTGCGGAGGGTGATGAATATGATACCGAAGGTGCTTGGTCACGTGCTCATAATACTCCTGATGGGGAGAGAGAAGATGATGATCTACCCCCAGAGGATGTATTAGGCCCTCCTATCCTTTGTCATAAACTCATCCTCCTAGCTAGGTGGGGACATTTTAAGAGGCTATATAACTCCCGGATGCGGGAGTACCATAGGGGTCGGCTGTACCTACCCGAGCCGTATACCGTAGTGAGAGCATTTTGTTATTACCTGTACACTGATAGTATAGCCACCGGACCATACTGTCCGGATATCTCAACGGTGGCGGGGTTGTTGGTGTTGGCTAATCTTTATGCGATTGACCGGCTCCGCACGTTGTGTCTTAGTAGGCTGTATAATGAACTGGATGTGGAGAGTGCGGCGGTGGTTTGGGAGAGGGCGGGAGTTGCGGGTGAGGAAATGTTGAGGAAAAAGGCGGCGGTGTTTGCGCTTACTTATTGGGGGAGGATTGTCAGGACCCAGGGTTTTAGGAGGTTGAGTAGGAGGAGCTTGATTGAGCTTTGTGATGAGGTGGATGAAGAGGGGCGGATTACTGCCGGAGAGGCGGAGTGGGAGAGTCCGAGGCAGATGGCGGGGAGGGGGGAGGATGAGGATGAGGAGATGATGTAGGCGCGAGAGGGGCGAGCTGGTACGAGGGGCGAGTCTGGAGATTTGATATTCGGAGATGGAGACGGTTTATACAAGTGTAATGGTGTGGATTGGAGGGACATTCCGCAAGCGGGGACGATATATGGCGACGTAGCTGGATCTGTGGATCTGTTTAAACTAGGTATTGCGAGGTGTTGAAGGTGTTACCGTGTTGTGGATTATCAGGCTTTAGTAGTAGTAGTAGTAGTAGTAGTTGTTGTTGTTGTTGTATTGCATTGGGAGCGTGGCCATGATTCATTGATTGGATTGGATATTGAGTGGATGTTGATTATTGATTGTTGATTGTTGTTTGACATTCGTCGCTAGATAGATGAAGAAATAGAAAAATATCTTCGATCTTTCTGTCTTCGCTCACAATTAAGCTTTCCCCGCACCCCGCAACTTGGCATAAACTTCAAAAGAGGATAAGGCAGTAGGGCTGGTCTAAACTGTCAGAGCCTTGCATTAGTATGCCTGTAGCAATCTAGGCGTTAGCGGCCATGCGGCGTCAGCATGCGATATTCGGATGAACCATGGACCGGTTTTGCGGGGGCGGGGTTTGGTTCTCCCCCGTGATAGTGCAGTAAGAGTAATCTATAGCAGCGTTGCTACACAGGTGACCAAAAAGGTGAATGTAGGCCAAGAGATACCTATCATGCAAATCAGAATTTCATGCTTTGACTTCATCTGATCAACGTTACAGTGACGATTGGGGTTGGTTATTGAAATAACACGGGTTGCTTACCATCAATGCTTCTTCAACGGACAGCCTGGGGATTGGTGTAGAAAGTAATCATAATCCCACACGCAGCAACTAACAGCCCTAAGGTTCACGATCCTCAAGACGGAATGTGGTGAAGCTGATTACTATTTCCCCTCCAGCACCTACTACGTAATATCTTTGGGGGCCAAGTACTCGACGGTTAAACCCTACTGCCCTGCCCTAACGTCTTCAACTTCACTTCACTCTGTTCAAACTCTATTCTCACGGCTAGGGTATTTCGCATCATCAACAGTTTTCGCGTCATCAATTTTATTTCTTCATCGCTACAAACAAGATTCGTTATCGCCCCTTGGTATCCTTCCCCTCCCCGCCTAGATCCACTATATACAACCCTCCCTCTACAAATCCTCCCTCCTCACCCCATAATCGACCCTCTCCACCTGTTCCACCTGCTGCTCTTTTTCCCCCAAGCCCGCTCTCTCCGGCACACCAAAAATCCGATCCATATCCTCCAAACTAAGACCCTTAGTTTCGGGAATAAAAAAGAAAGCCCAAAATCCCATCAACACCATAAAAGAAGCAAACAAAAAGTACGTTCCATATCCTAAACCGGTGATCATGTAGGGAGTTGTCCGGGAGATGATGAATGACCAGAGCCATTGGTCCGCTGTGGTGAGTGCTACGCAGAGCATACGGATTCCGATGGGGAAGATTTCGGAACAGTAAACCCAGGTTATGCCTTGCCAGGACATGCAGTAGATCTGGGGGTTGCGTCAGTTACCAATCCTGTAGTGAGGCAAGATATTGAAGAGACCAGGGCAGGAGCACATACCATTCCATACAAATAGACACAAACCATAGCCAAATAACCCCACCCACTAGAGGTAAACTGCCCGCTAGCAGCAGCCTTGGCAGGATCCGCTTTCATGACATAACCCCCAATATACCACATCGGCAGGGACCCGATAAAAGCTCCATAAATCAATCCCTTCCTTCTACCTACACGTTCGACAAGCCAAAGCGCAAAGATCACCATGCCGGTTGTTTTTGCAATTCCGTAGCAGCCGGTGGCGAAGAGTTTAGTTGATGTACCTGTGAGTCCTAGGGTTTCAAAAATGCGGGGTGAGTAGTAAGTAAGAATCTGTCATTCCCGGTCAGCAGCCGCAAAGATGCGGTTGGTAATGCTGGAGGGAATCTCACGTTTACTCCAGTCAAATTCTGACACGCCATCAACAACAGCCCAATCCCAATCCTATTCCTATTCCCCTTCCTCTTCATCTCCTTCCACTTATCCCCCCAAGATCCGCCTGGAGATTTCGCCTTCTCATACTCAATCTGTTCCCTTATTCCCCTCAACTCCTCAGTGATATAATCACTGTCAACGGGAAGGTGTCTCAACCATACTAAATTCTTCCTAGCCTGCTCCCAGTTATCTTGTTTACACAACCACCTAGGAGATTCAATAGCGAACAGCGAGACGAAAAATAATAGCGCTCCAGGAAGGAGTTGAAGGCCAATGGGGATTAGATATTGTTTTGGTCCAACCGGAGATATGGTACGGTCTACGATGTAGTTGATCCAGAAACCTAGCATACCCCCTCCTTGGGATAAGACTTCGAAGATTCCGACTAGGCGGCCACGGATACTGGGGGGTGAGGTTTCGGCGATGTAGACAGCTACGTTATAATTAATACTCTATACCTACTAAACCACGGAGCAACTGCAGATGTAGATGCAAACGCAAATCCGGAGTGGTGAACAGCTGGGGTAAGACATTACTTACGCACGATCAACGAAGCGCTACCAATACCAAGACCGGTAATAGCGCGGCCAGCATATATCATAGATAAGCGACCGGCAGCGGCGGTCATGATGGCCGCGCCGATACAGAAGACCGCCGAGGCTCCGATCATGCCTAGGCGCCGCCCGTAGCGTTCGACCAAGGGGAAGGTTAGGAGGGAGCCGACCATGCAGCCAGCTTGGAAGGTGGAGACGATGTTGCCTGGAGTGTGTCATTAGTGACTGTTGCGCATCGTTATAATTGGAGGGATATCAATGGGGATTAATGGGGTATCAATACGACGGCCGCCGAGTGATGACAGCAATGATCATGACATACCGCTCAACGTGTCCCTCTCCAATTGACTTCGCCGATTCAGCCCATAATCCCGTTTGAAAGATTCAAGCGCCTGAGTTCCGCCGATGAACGCGGTATCGAAGCTATATTGCGTTAGCCTGCCAAAGGCGCTGAAGGTGTCGGAGGTGTCGGAGGTGTCGGAGATGATTCATTTGCTGGCAACGGTGGTTGCC
Organism: Pyronema domesticum; assembly: GCA_024516145.1. Lineage (NCBI taxonomy): Eukaryota > Fungi > Ascomycota > Pezizomycetes > Pezizales > Pyronemataceae > Pyronema > Pyronema domesticum. Next base: position 31,819 of record JAJJXL010000045.1, read on the forward strand.
AAAGAGGTGACTCTAGATACATACCCCATAGCTACAGCTGACATTGAGACACCGAGAGCTGTTGTTGCATCATTGTTAGCAATTTTGCTGATAGGAGAGGGAATGGGATATGGGAGATGGAGGAAATCAACTTACCAAGGCATTGTACTCGCCAGTTTCGGACCTCTTTTGGGTCGTTGGCATTTTCGGCGTGAAACATGATGCCGAAACGCAATCGCAATCGCAGTCGCAGATACCAATCACAATCGCAGTCGCAGTCGCAGTCGCAGTCACAGTTGTTGTTACAGTTGCGATCGACCCAGTCTGGTCTGCCTTGCAGAGCACTGAAGAGTGGCTGTGTTGCTGGAGGAATACCCAAATATATTCTGGGGAAGCCTGCGCTTTTTGAGATGCGGTGTTGTTGTCTTAAATATGTACCGGCCATGCACACCACGTTACTCCTCGCATTACTGGCTGCATGGAAGCTACCGAGAACCAGAGCCAGCATAGCATCTCCAATCCATCGTCGTTGACGGAGAAAAAGGTCCTGACAGTCCTTGACAGTCCTTGGCAAGCTTCGGGGTTGATCCCGTATCGCCCCCAACGGATACCGGTGCCTCGACCTTATTACGCATCCATCCGGAATGTGTCGCGTGTGCTTTATTCCTTATTGCTACTTCCTGTTACAGTTTAGGATCATCGTTTGGTACGGGGTGAGCCCCGTCTTTGGAAATGCTTGTGATGCGGACCGACTGGGACTGACTGGGGCAGGGGGGAATACGGTGGTTGTGAAAAGTAATTGGTGATACCAGAGAGGTCGCATTTTGTTGCCAGTGGAACGTTGGAATACAGTTGCGCTGCCGTTTAACCATGGTAACATACCATAAGCACTGTATCTGTATCAGGTTTTGATCATCTACGTGGTGAGAATGATTAAATATAATTGAGATGGAAGTGTATCTGTTATGTATGTAAGCTGGAGATCGGATGACAAGAGTGGCGCTAGATGGAGCAATTGCACCCTTGGTTCTTTGTACATGGTCCAGTTCCACTGCGCAACCAAGTGCAAGAAGTAACCCCCAATCCATAATTGGTCAATCACAATCCACCGTTCGTATCAAGCCCTATTGGCGTCAAACATTCCGTACCGGTAAGTCTCGACTCAAGCCCATAAAAATCCATGAAAATCCTGCTGGCCAGATCTCATGTCTCCCGTAAGGAAATCCGGGTAAATAGAGCAGATCCACGGACTGTCTCCCGCGCGCACCGAGTTACATTCTCGCGTTGAATAATTCCGGTGAACACCTTTGAACTTCACATCTTCCCAATCTAGTCTAGCAGCGGCAAAAGCTCGCAAATTCAACTAGGATGCGGGTACCCCACACTCGGCTATGATACAAGCATTTTGCCTGTCGCACCAACATAGTTCCAATTGACAACCCTAAATCCCAGGTGGTCAGCATCGCATCTTTTCGTTCCCCAGCGCTTCGTTGAGATGTGCTTCATGATATCCAAAGACCCGGTCCAGCCAAGCAGTGAGGATGATTATAACTCGGTGCCTCTTCCGTCCCTCAAAATTCATCGAAATCGGAAGTAATTGGCCTACCCCATACCCAATTTTCTACCTGTTGACTAGCTTACAGGGACTATAAACATCCTGCATATCATGTATTCAACGGACAAGTTTCCGGTGTCCATGGGTTCTCAGGACCAGGACTCCCCGGACCCACTCAAAGATCCCATATCCGCAGCCGACCGAAGCCCGAAGCCCAAAGTTCGAATCCAGCTGTCATTCTGGAATCTCTGCAACTCGGACTCTTGAAACAGTAAATACTAACCGACCCAAAAACCCTTCTTCGCGTGACGTGGTAACTAACAGCATATAATGGTCTGTCTATTAAGATCTTTACTCTCCGCATTTGCCCGTTCGTATTATTGTCGCTCGCAAGTATTCGCAGTTGAGATATGATATTTGTAATTTCTGACGAACTAAACAGGATGCATCACAAGCCAACGGAATCATGAAACTAACTGGTTACGTTAAAGCGGCGGATGTGATTGGACGCGGGTAATGTAAACGCGAGGAACGCATGGAGACCAGTCCGAGCTGAGAACATCAGACGACTGTTTCCATCAGACTGGAAAACTTGCAGAGATTTGCAGAGATTTTCGTTGTGGTGACGGAGGAGGTGTCACTTCGAACATCTGGTAGACGAGGAGTTCGTTGGGTTTGCATGGTGGAACAGGGGTCCGGGTGCGGGGGTTTCCGGGTGTTCGTGGTGTGTGATGCAAACTGCCGCAACTTGTAAGTCACGCACTCTCACAAGACCACTTACAAACAGGTACCCGAAAAGATGTTTCTGCTGAACAAATGAATTAGACAATATCCATTGTACAAAAATTCCATTTAGGGATTCTACATACCCATCCGGTCCCAAATCTATCCAACAACCACAAATTTCATCATCTCGTGCCAGCGCTACCCCGATTTCCACAGCTTCATTCCGATGGAAAATATTTTCGCCATTTGCCCGGCATACAAAAAAGCGACGCATACTTTCAAGAATGAAATATTTCCATCTCATCCACGCGCGCTGCATTCAACGGAGATGCACCCGTCGTGATGATGGAATAAGTTTCAATGATATCAACAGAACAAAAGTCCAGAGTTCGGAGGAGCAGCCGCGTATTCATAGTTAGTGGTGACGTTGGCATGCACAACATCCCGCTATTGGATATACCCGAAGTCAGAAGCATAATACCCGTCGGCCGGGAGTACCGGCATCATGGGATATGGTAAACGTCGCCACGCCACCCGCCACCCCTGAGGTGATAGTGAACGGAACTGTGTTAAATAGAATGCATGAGCAGCACTCAATACGACGAGAGAGGCGAGATGGTAGTTTTGCGAGAGAAAACCTGTTACAATATTGCGTTATGAACGGCTTTGCACTGTAAGTTGATTAATTTCTGGTTATCAAGCCGAGAAGATGATTACTTACCAATTACCATGCGAACTAGTAACTGTTGATCCGAAGCGCCTTGTCGTAGGTTAATTACATTCAACAAAGATAAGCCTTAATGAATTTGATAAGACTTGTCCAGATGAAAGACGATTTTGATTTTTCAAGAGTAGTCGCCATGGAGAAGATATCGAAAAAAGGACCGCCGCACTTGGTAATTGTCGACCGAAACAAAGTTAACCAACTCCGCGAATAATCTTCTGTGAAAGAAGACCTGAGCACAGCAACCGTGGAGGACAACCCACACTGAACTCAAGCTGAATGTCCGGTGGTAGAGATACGACAGTATCTGATGATCCGATAACACTGTACAAACTGGACTGTATTTCAAAGTGTAGTTTGCCCCTCGCTTGTTGCATCTCCTGACCCTTTCCAGGTTCCTCTTGTGATATAATCTCCCTTTTGTACTCTCGTCGCGTACAGTATCGGCTTGTTTTCCTTCTTTCTATTCTTTTTGTTCAATTAAGCAGCCATCTTCTCATGCCTTGCCACCGTCGTCATAGTCTGGCGTATAATACAATACGGGTGAGATGTGGTGATTATCGTGGATTACTCATCAGTAGGGGTGCAAACTGTCGCCCGCATTTGAGCAAATTAATAAATTTGTGTCCTATCTCAGCGCTAAACTCATTAGTCAACGAGGGTTTTCGTTAACCAGCGGTAGTTATTTTCGGATCGAACCTGATGTATGTAAACAATGAACAGGCGTGATCTGAAGAGTGACGGATCGTGTCTGTGCAGAGCAAACATGCGTCGCGCACAAGCGAGGAATGAAAGCCATTCAGTGCGTTTTAAATCGTTAACTGTTTGGCAGTATAGATACACTTGTGGGTGAGCCATCGCGTTTAAGAGGTATTAGCCGCGCGGGAGGAATGCCTGTGATCGTGATGGTGTTTAGCCGCGGTGCTTCGAGGAGGATTCAGCCGCGGTATCTGAGGTTTCACACGGTGGTGGTGTTTGTAGGAGAAAAGTCGGTATTTGTAGTGTTGTATCGTGTATTGGTTTGATGTTTGGTTGACTTTCTGGGTTTGAGATCATCCTCGTTGTTTGCCCAACTCCACCTCCACCTTGTGTCGATGTGACTGTTGATTTGCTCTTTGTGCTCGACGGTTAGATATCGTTGTCCCATCAATCAGTGCCTCGTATATACCCATATGCCTGCACTAGTTCCTCCAGTGTCCACATCCTCAACTCACTTCAACTCAGCACTCATTAACTCAACTCTCGTAAATTCAACTCCGTCTTCCGCCCAGAATGACGCCGGTAACATCATGCAACTCAAGGATGTCAACAATGACAATAGTCAGCTTACAGTCCAATTGGCAGAAACTACCGACAAGCACAAAGACGAGAACCAACTGTTGCCCTGCGGGTGACACCCCATGATTGTGTGTGGATCATGACGCAGTCACGCTTCCTTCACCTCCACCCCCCTCGCTGTCTGTACATAGAGTCTTCGCCGAGTCTCGCTCTTTCTTACAATTAATCATCTAAAAATCCATTTTGCCTCCACCTTGCGTGTTTCCCTTTTTCACACCAACAACTCGAGGACGAGAGCCAACAGCTTAAAGACGAGAACCAAGAGCTGAAGGACAAGGTTCAGCAGCTCGAAACTAATTTGGCTACAGCCACAAATAAGTTTAATGGAAGTGAGGACATCTATGGGAAAGAAATCAAGTCTCTCCAAAATAGGGATATGGAACTTCAGACACAGCTCGACAACATTTCCCAGTATTGCTCTGCGAAGGACATGGAAAGGCTCTTGAAGAGATTCGACAACCTTGAGAAGCATGTTGCGCATATCAAAACTGGTATGCATCAGCAACCGGAAGAACTGAAAACTAGCATTCATCAGCCTGAACTTTCAATCACGGAATCACAGAAAGGTCTTGAGACTGTTAACATGAGACTCGAATCTCTGAATACCGATCTTGGAAATTTTGACTCAAAGCTGGGAACTTGCAAACACAATATCAAAAACATGATTAGAAGTCCAGACTTTGTAATCCTTCAGCGTGCAGCTGGCGAAGGCATTACAGTCCACGTTAATGAAAAGGAGATTTGTGGACATTTGAGGAAAGTTGATTCCATATCAACGTAATAGGGCGTTACTTACTAATTCAATATATCAGAAAATAATGATCGTGCCAAACATTTTTGTGGAAATACGTTCTCCTGGGACGCCGCAGAAGAAGAGATATTATGTTGAACGGGAGAAATTACTGGAATTTCAAGTGCGTGATATTTGATTAACTGGGTTCCACCATGAGATCTTATGAACGAATCAACTAACTGTCAGTGTTATTAGGATCTCTTGCAACTAGCATACGGATACTTCCCGGAATATACGGAAGCGACTACGGGCTCTATACATATATCATCTGATGTCTCCGATCATATTTACTTGTGGTCCACAGACAACGCCGTTGCTCCAAGATTGATGTGCGACGTTGGTCTGAGTATATATCAGCCGAGATAATGCGTGTGTACATCGATAAGTATACTTGATGTAGAAAAAATCAGATCATCTGCTTTGGATATTAAACTCCAAAGAACTTGATCGAATCAGAAACTCACATGACCACTACCTAGAAGTATCAACAACTACACTTTCAAGGGCCATCTTCGACGCAGCCAACATCAGCACCGTATCGTTCACGGATTATAGCAATAACTTATCGGCATAGCTGCTAGACTTTGCTTCTCTTGGTACATATTAAATACATATATTACTGATTCACTGTAGAAGATAAAAAAATCCTGTTACCCTAGGCGAGCATACCAGCTTAGACCCCAACTTGTTAACCATCAACACTTCATATTCCCCTGTAAACGTCGCCTCCCATTTGATAATCATTCTGAGCCATCACCCAAACGTGGCATCTATGCCAAATGTCGAAAGTAGTAAGAAGTAGTGACGTTAATTTCTGTGTCGTTGACGCAGATGAATCTCAAGTGGCGTCGACATATGGAATAAGACTTCCTGCTTTCCAAAGTTTGTGCCTTGAAATTCGCCTCTGCGGCGCGAATGAATGGTGAGATTAAGAACGTTGGCATTGGATGCGCGCCATCGGCGGATAAATGGGGCTTGTCAGATGGAAGTGAAGCGCGGTTACTTTGCCGCATGGAGGAAGATGTCACCAGTGAACCCCGAACCCTAAGCCCTGTAATGCACCTTAGTTGTTTCTCAACTTCACGCGAGATACCCTTACTTCGGATAAGTATTCCAATAATCACGGTGAGCACGATCCGACAGGACTGGAATTTCTCTGGGAATATGGCGGTCAACGACTTCAATCGCATGTCAAAGCTTCGAAACATGTTGTTTTCACTTCCCTGGAAGCCAGTTTGGGGACTACCGTACCGTAAAATGCGCAGCACCAGAGAAGTTGCCCAACTGCTACATACAATCTTATCTATACGTTAACAAATCATCAACGTAACTATCTTCCAGCTCAGGAACTCTTTGCATAATATCCGTAGCGGGAGAGCAGCTCGAGTTCACTCAGTTATCGGGCGCGGCTGCAGTTGGGTTCACGGGCTGGGACAAAAGAGCCCGAGGTCAATTGCCTACGAATCAATGGTGAACGTTGTAAATCCGGACCGAAGACCTTCGGCCAAATAGCGAATCACTTGGACACATGTCTCTCCATTGGCCATTTCTTTCGGAATCACCGGAATACCGATGATGCGCCGAAGATTAGTAGTATCTTTCCCAGCGAAGATAATCCACTTTCCTCTGTCAATCTTGTCGAAAGCAGCCACTCGCATTCCCGCCGTGCCGGCCTTGCGCACGTAAAGGCGATCTAGGATCAAGGGGTATGATTATCCATGGTAGACGCGCATATTGACTGAGCGACCTAGTGTAAAGAATCGGTGGGGGCCCCGCATTTGCCAATTCCTCAACCGTGGATCAAAACATGGTGTTGCTTCTCTCCCTCCTCTTTTCTACTGCTGCTCTCGCGGTGGATCCGCTCGTGACAATCAAGAATGGTACTCTGGCTGGAATCAATGGCACCAAATACAACCAGGATCTCTTCCTTGGCATTCCTTATGCACAGCCGCCGCTGGGGAATCTTCGATACCGCCTTCCACAGTCCTTAAACTGGCGATGGAAGACACCGAAAGATGTAAAGAGCTATGGGCCAAGATGTTGGGAATGTGCCGGACCTTTGCCTGGTGAGACGGACGACGTAGTTCACAACGAAGACTGTTTGACACTCAGTGTCATTCGTCCCAAGGACGCCAAGGGACTTCTGTCCGTGGTTGTCTGGATCCATGGAGGAGATTTGGTCAACGGTGGAAGCTCTTTTCCCCGATATGACATGCAGAATTTTGTCGGTGTCTCGCAAAAGTATGGACAACCTGTCGTTGCGGTCAGCATTCAATACCGTCTCGGTGGATTTGGATTCTTGGGAGGTAGTGAGGTATTGAAGGAGAAGGTTGCGAATCTTGGTTGGCACGACCAGAGGTATGTCATGAGCACCTATGAGTAACATTAGAGTATAATGGATGCTGAAGCTAGACTTTCTCTACGATGGATTCAAGAAAACATCGCTGCGTTTGGTGGAAATAAGGACAAGGTTACAATCTGGGGACAGAGCGCGTACGTACCACAAGTCTCGGTAGTCGGAAAACGGGATACTGACAAATTCTAGCGGTGCTCAATCCGTCGGGGCCCATCTTGTCGGTTGGGGTGGTGACACCGAAGGTCTTTTCCGTGGTGCCATCTCACAGTCTGGCGGACCGATTTCCTACGAAGGCTGTACGTCATGACCCATCAATATTCCCTCACGATTCTAACAATCTCAAGTCCGCAACATCACCTTCCTTGACGACCATTATGCTCAACTTCTGAACTCTACCAACTGCACCTCCCTCGATTGTCTCCGTACCGTTCCCGCCAAAACTCTGTCCACTTACTTCCGTGCCTATGATCGCCCGTACAGCCTCCCCATGGTCGACGGGTTAATCTACACCGAGCTCCCCTCGATATCCGTGAAGAACGGTCGCTTCCCCAAGATCCCCTACATGATCGGCACATGCTCCGACGAAGAAGCCCTATACACTCCCTTGGATATTAACACCGGCGCCGACGTCTTCAATTTCCTCAAGAATGCCGGTCCATCCGACAGTTTATCCGATGCCACTGTGAATCGCGTCATGGAGCTCTATCCCAACAGCCCACCAAGCAATCTTCCATTGACTTATGCTCTCAACGCAACCGCTGTCGGGGCGCAATACAAGCGGGCCGTTACCTATGCTACTGACTTTGGTTTTGCGGCCGGTAAGCGGGTTACTGCAGAGGCGTGGGTCAAGTCTGGTACTCCTGTGTGGGCGTACAGATTTAATACATTGCACCCGAACTCACTACCCCAGCTTGGAGTTCATCATTTGGCGGATATTGATTTTGTTTTCTCTAACCTTAACAGTGTTGTGGCGGAGGAGATGACAATGAGATGGGTTTGGTTTGCGACCTATGGAGACCCTCATCCGAGAAGGACTGTTTCTCAGACTAACGCTAATGGGGTTGGGGTGACGCCGTGGAGAGAGTACAAGATTGCTACGGAGAACTTGGTCTTTAACTCTACAATGAGTGGAGTGAGCGGTGGTGCTGGAGTAGAGAAAGATAATTGGAGAGCGGAAGGCATCAGTTTCATTAACAGCGTTCCTGTCAACGAGTATGCACGATATTTTTGTAGGCAGAAGTACATACTTGTCTTGATAAATACGAATCATGGTCCATGACTTGTTAATGTCTACGACATTTAGAGCCGTTAGAGTTAAGCTTTCTATCCCAAGCCCGGAATAAACGAGTTTAGCCGCTGAGCTTGATCGTGACATGATACCCGCTTGTTACATATACACTGCCCCAGTCGGAAACCCGCATATGGGAATAGCTTGGCAACGGTCATTCGGCATGTTGGGGCTCGGGGGTTTATGAGAAGTCAATCGTAACGTCTAGCGAGAAACATGATCATGTATTCTACAGGTATTTTGTCATAAGAGGCAGCACTTCGGGTTTTGAGAAGGCCCTATATCTCGCTGAGAACTACATACTAAGCCTCATTGTATCACTCGAGTCAATACTTTCCGCGTTGGTTACACGGGGTACCAAAGTCATGACGCTCTTCTGCACATCTCTACCTTGGGTACCTGCACAATCACCAGCCTCCTATCTTTTCCGCACATGTAACCCACAACCGTCATATGAGCGCCAAGTATTACAGTAAGCCCAGGTTCGTTAGTAGTTTATTGTATTCTTCGTCGCTGTGTTAAGAATAACTTCAACAGCCTCCATCACCTAACCACACAACAGTTTCCAATTCTTACAACCATGAATCCGCTTGTTTTTATCCTCATCATCCTGCTTCTTAACCTAGCATCAGCCTCAGACTCCGCGATCCCCGGCCTCAAATTCCTCCAAGACCCCCTCTACATCGCCTTCCAAGCCGCGCCCTTCTGGTTCTTCAGCCAGTCCCTCAACCGCAACCCCTGTTACCCCTCCCTCGCGGCTCTCAACGGCATTCCAAATCCGGGGACCCCAGTACCCATCGTACCCGAACCCGGAAAAGGTTGTCCCAATCCCGGCCCTCTCAAAGGTGCCTACTCCCCCGGTAATCCTTTTCCAACTTATTTTACAGTCCGTTTCTGTCCGAGAGATCAGAGTTGGAGGGTCGTGTATTCGCTGTATTTTAGTCATGAGGGGATGGGGGCATTGGGACGGCGTCATGATTGGGAATGGTAAGTCACCCTATCCCTGCGCCGCAGCATACCGAGTGATACAAGGTGACTGAGAATTCACCAGGGTTGCGGTGATCTGGAAGAAATGCCCCAGAGCTGAACGACAAGAGAAAGACCTCTGGTGTAAGAGTAGGTTGGTACGTAGTATCAATAACAAAGCCGAGAAACAGGACTGGGGCAGTGTTCACGACACCGTTAACGGCGCCGATGAGGTTCGAAACCAAGGAGATAGGGGAAAAAATCATCCTCTAATCTACGTTGGTGCATTCAAGCATGCGATGTTTGATACACGCAAGACATGGTTGAATGTTATTGGAAGAGATGAAGATGAGTTCCGGAATAATGATTGGTTTTATTGGGCGGCGAATTCTTTGGTTCCGGGAGAGACAATTGAGAGGGCATGGGATTATGGGGAGGCGAAGAGTACGCCGGGTTGGGTTTATGATCGTGTTTGTGAGGAGGTGTATGATTAAGCGTGTGGAGTTGGAATGTGAATCGCATATGGATATCCTGTCATACATGCGGTTGTCGCGCTTAATGTCGGTCAAGACCCGGGGAGACCGGGGAGCCTGTCCCGATAGAATGATCCGCGAGGCTGGACACCGAAACCATCATTTGTAACTATTCCGATGAAAGATGTCATAGATACCCTGAATCCATTACCACCGGGTATCATTGTAACGTTAACCTCAAGCCTTGCTTGGAATTTTAACAACCTTGGTTTTGGAAACACAACTGATACCTAACCTTACCCCGGCGACTTGCATCAAGGTGCATCACCAACGACAAGTTTCCCCAGATTGGCCAAGAGTGCATATTTAATGAAAACTTTAACGGGAAAACCTAAATCTTGGCCGAATATATGTACGTATTATGATTTTTCCCATTTTAATCACGGCTACCTGTAGCCTGTGGACTTTGACAACTCCGAGCTTCCTAAAGTTTCAACTGTCGGTTTGCTACCGAGTTGCGAGTCCGAAGTCGTTCAATGTTAGCAGCCGTGTTTGAAGTTTCAAGTTCTGCAGCTATCCATATGGAACATGATCATGATTTGATTCCCCCCCCCCAGTAGTCAGTGCCCGCTGCTGTTAGATCATTGATGCCTGACTGGAACTTTGAGTACCTGTTTTTTACACTCCGCTCCCGGCTCCCAAGTGCACTTTGGCTGAGTACAGTTCTAACAGGAAGAGAACCTCAACCGTGTTCGCAATTCTTTCATGGTATCATGATTCATTCACTCTCAATCCCAAGTGAGTCGTGACGACATCTTGATACCTACCCCGCCAGCCACCCCTGATAGATGTTACTCTTTCGTGGGTACACCACATCCTCAAACACTATCACAACCGCATCCACATGTTCCTGCATTCCCTAAACCTTAGGCCCATAAGAAAAATCTTTTTAACGCCCCTCCCCCCCCCCTCTAATCCGTCTCCTCAAATCAATCCCATCTCCTCCTACAGCAAACTCATCTCATCATCAGCCTATCCACAATGCTCCCCCTTCGCTCAGCCCTTACCCTCATCCTCTCAGCTGCCCTCGTCCCAGCACACGTCACCCACCCCTCCGCCCGCTCCGACCCCTTGCTCACCTCCACCCTCTCCCACCTTTCCTCACAACACAACCATATGACACCCTTCGCATCCAGTTCATCTTTCATGGCATTATCCGGATGGGTTCCGTTCCCCAGCGACGCGTCAGCGGAGCCATCCTCTTCCTCCTCGTCATCCGCAGCAGCAGATTACTACCGCTGCACCCTCGAACCATCCCTATCCCCCACAATAAAGGAAAGCGAAGACTCAGCAAAACTCCTCTTAACCACAAAAAAGGGCTCGAAATGTACTAGTATTACCAATAATGTTCAGTGGTGTACTAGGCTGTCTTTTAGTGGGAGGAGTAATACTAGTGTTTGTGGTGAGTTCTCAGTCGCCTATTTCTTGATCGGCCCCGCTTCGCTTCGCTGGCTTGACGGGCTCCCCGGGCTTTGCGGGCCCCCCGCTTCGCCGCTTCCCCCTCCCAGCTTCGCTGCTTCACAGGCTCCACTTGCTGATCTTTACAGGACCAATCGGATTCTTCGTCGATTGTCACCTAGCGGCAGAAAGGTTTCTGCAGCTGGTGAAACTTTGCAACAACGGACAACGGTCAGATGGGATGATTTATATGGCGAATGAAAGGGTTACGCTTGTGAATTGTTTTGCGATCCCGGGGCAGGCTGTGACAGGGGCTCCGGGTAGTGTTGATGGTGTTGATGGGGAAGGGGTGCAGGGGGTGGAGGGGGGGATGTAGAGGATGAGGGGGGGAGATGAGTTGTTGAACCGGGGATTCGATGGATGGGATGGGACGGTATGAAGTGATTATGTTTTTTGTGCACATTATGGATAGGTAGAGATTATATATAAGTATGTTGGTCATGATATGTTGAAATAGGCTATCATCCATCAAGCGCGGACAGTGGATGACTTCCCATAAGCTTTGGCGCCTTTTTTCGATTTGTTTAGACAACAGTCTAAAGCAAACCCTTCCCACAAGCTCAGCAGGCTTATAGGGCATTTAAAAAAGGGCTAAGCGGTCTTGTGTTGATGCAGTGGATCTGCATACGCCAGGTAATGGCTCATATGCAGTGGGAATGTGATATGTGAGGTCCAAATGTGATATATGCAGCCTTTGTAGGGTTATGCCCAATCATGATGGAAGCGCATACCTTAGCACCACTTCGTGTACTCTACAGCCCATTTGTTTAGCTTTTTTCTACGACCCTCATTTGCCTAGACGCCCCCCCCCCCGCCCCCCCCCCCCCCCCCCCACCTGAGGCCCCCCTCTAGGCAAATGCGGTGCATTTAACATGTCCAGGCCGCGATTTGTTTAGGGTGCGCCTTTAGCTGAAAACCAGGGCTAAGCAAATGTTAAAAGCTTATGGGAAGTCATCCAGTGTTATACCTGTAGGCTGGTCGTTATTTTTGACTAGGGATTTAACTTTTGTTTGACACACAATACCAATAACCATCCGCGCAGCGCCATCAACACCGACAATTCACATCCATAACCAGATCTCGCTAAAAAGCCGCTGAAATTGAAACTCTATCGACGCTGTGGGGTATGGGTTATTGTAAGCGGGTGAAAATGGTTTACTACCACGTTCACTCGACCTTGTGAAAATGTGAGACATGCACGGATATAGATATGAAGATCTCTTTGCATTCCTCAGATCCAAAACAAAAAAAAAGAACCAAAAAATGCCACCAGTGACCACCCAGCCTATCCTTTTTTTTTTTATCCACATCCCTAATTTTTTCCAAACTCCCCCATTTTAATCCAACCCCCAAACCCCCCACCACTCAAAACCCCACCACCCAAAACCCCACCCCAAACCCTCAAAACACCAACTAATCATACCTCCTCCGTCTCTCCTCCCCAGAATCACGGCGTCCATGCCCATAAGATTTCTTACGGTCATCGTCATCATCATCATCTTTACGGCGTCCATGCCCATAAGATTTCTTACGGTCATCGTCATCATCATCATCTTTACGGCGTCCATAAGAGCTTCCGCCATAGGATTTCTTACGGTCATCGTCGTCGTTGTCATGTTTCTTGTAGGATTTCTTGCGGTCGTCGTCGTCATCGTCGTCTTTTCGGCGGCCATAGGACTTCTTACATTCATCGTCGTCATCGTCCCGTCCGTACTTCTTCTTCTTCTTATCATCCTCATCGCTGTCGTCCCGCTTATTGTAACCTCCGTAAGAAGACTTCTTCCTGTGATCATCATCGTAGCCGTATTTCTTCTTCTTACCCTCATCATCATCATCATCATCGCGCTTGCCACAGGATGATGTCTTGCGGTCGTTGTCATCGTCGCGCTTATAAGAACCACCATAGGATGATTTCTTGCGATCGTCATCGTCATCATCCCGTCCGTATTTCTTCTGCTTCTGCTTCTTCTCCTCATCATCGTCGTCACGGTTGTATTTCTTGCTCTTCTTCTCGTCGTTATCTCGGCTGTATGAGGACTTTTTACGGTCATCATCATCGTCGTCGCGACCATACTTCTTCTGCTTCTGTTTCTTTTCCTCTTCGTCATCCTTTCCATACTTCTTCTGCTTTTGCTTCTTCTCCTCATCATCCTCATCACGCTTATTTCCTCCATAAGCTCCATGCAAAACAGAACCAGAAGCTCCATAAGAACCTCCGCCTCCACCATAACTAGACTTAGACTTATTACGGTCCCTATCTTCATCCTCATCTCGTTTTCCATACGATTTCTTCTCCTCTCTACCGTATTGCTTATTCTTATCATAACTCTCATTGAATTTCCTATCATCATCATATTGGTATCCTTTTCCTGTGTTTCCACCCTTTCCCATGCCCATTCCATATCCAGCCGCCGCCCCCCTAACCTCATACTCCTTCCTACCAGCCCCTAGAGTATCCGCCGTTGTTGTCCTCTTATTTCTTTCGTCAGAATCTCTCATCATCGTCTTATGTGAAGCATGTTTAGTACCTTCATTATTCCCTCCATAATAGGATCTAGACTCTCCACCTCCATATCCTCTGGATCCACCACCATAACCTTCGGTCTCATAACTATCCTCAGCCGGGGCATCGTAGCGTTCTTCACGGCGTCCGTAACTAGACTCCTGGTTACCGCCGTATCCTCCGTAAGACTGTTCCTCGCTGCGTTCGTAACCTCCGTAAGAAGACTCCTCATTACGGCCGTAGTTGTTACCGCCGTAACCACTGTTCTCCTGGCCATAGTTATCCTGGCTACGTTGGTTACCCCCGTAGGAGTCGTAAGAGTCTCCCACACGACCATATTGGGTTCTCTCACTGCTACCTCCTCTGTTTTCTCCAAGCATGTTCTCTGCAACACCGCCCAAAATTCCTCCGAGTAATCCTCCCATACCAGTTGGCTCAGACTTTCCACCTCCGGTCAATGCATTCTCGACCGCACCTCCAAACAACTGTCCAAAAGCCTCTCCCTTGGTCTTAGGCTGGCTGGTGGGGTACATGGGGGCACCACATCCGTGTCCATATTGAGCGGTCATGGCGTTTTCAACATGGTTTTTTCCAGCCTGGACTCCCTCCCGGCTAAGCTGCTCTCTCAAGGTGTCTTGTTCAGAGCTGGATTTGTTGTTCCACCACTCCTCAACGACTTGGAACATAGCCTGACGACCCTCTTGTCCGGGACGGTCAGAGTCGCGGAGTGCAGGGTGGTGGAAAACTCCATTGATGATGGTATCGATGGTGTTGTTGATATCGACACCTTCGTCATCCCAAGCCTCCATCAAAAGAGGGACAGCGAATTTTAAGACGGCAGAAGCAATCTTTCCAGCAGGTTCGTTGAGGACGTTGGAGAAATGATCCTTAGAAAGCATAGAGTGGGTGGGGTTGCTAGAGTCGTCGTCGTTGAAGACTACATGCTGAGCGTTTTCTGAGCTTGCGATAACCTCGCTGGATCCAGTCTTGAGCTCAGAAGAGACTTGGCGGAGAATAGGAAGCAACCAAGGTGCGATAAGAGAGAAGACAAAGAGAGTGGTAACCTCGGCCAATTTCTCGGTGATGATACCGATTCCGGTGGCTTCAATCTTGCGCATCAACTTGTCGTGGAATTCGAGGTAGGGCATGATTTCGCGAATAACTCCATCGGCGGAATCTCCTACTCCCCAGGGCTGACCAGACTCCTTCTGCTCCTGTGACTTGCGCTTGAGGTCCTCGGCCTGGGACATTTCGTCGCCGGAGTTGAGGTTGGGGATCTTTCCAATCAAATCCGTAATGCGCTGAAGGATACCATCGGAGCCTTCGTTTTGTGCGGCCTGCTCAGCGGCGGAAATCTGGCTCTCCAAGCGGGACATCTCGGACTGCATAGCCTTGTCGGAAACCTCTCCAATAACAGAGTGCAAGAAATCGACACCTCCGAAGGTTCCGGTAACAAGAGGCCAGATGTCCTTACCCTGGACGTTAACTCTGGTGTTGGCTCCAACATGGGGGAAAGTTCCCTCCTCTCCCATTTCGATAAGCGCCAACTCGGTGTAGTTGGAGTGAGCGGAAAAGTCCTCAAGACAATGAAGTCCAGTACCCATCAAGCGGAAGGCCTCGAATAAAGTGGCTTCGTCTCCGTTGTTGGCATAATCACGTCCCATCTCGATGGAACGACGGAAAAGGTCCCGGAGAAGCTTGGCGGAGGTGTGCATCTCATCTCCGTTGTTGAGGCGGTCGATGTTCTCGTTGGCAATGTAGTTCTTCATCCCAGTCTCAGGGTCAATACCGAGCTCGGTTTCTTCGTCGATGGGTCCACGAAGGCGGCGGTCAAGCTCACGGGCCTATGGAAGTCAGCTCCAGTTCTTTTACATCATCTTCACTCGTTACACTCTCACCCCCTCTCACCCCCTCGCCAGGGTACTCACATCCTCGTTGTCGTTGTAATCCTTAGGGTTATCAATGTGTTCCTCGGGTCTGTAACATCCCAATCTCTCCTCGGTAACCTCAAACTCGGCAGTAGCATAACCAAAAGTCAAAAATCCCAACAACCAAAGAAGTAATCTGATAGTAGGAGCCTCAACGTGCTTCAAAGCACCAGTGTCGATAGCCTGAGAGTAATCACGGAGCCAGTTACCAAAGTAAATACGCTTGACATCCATGGAGGTGAATTTACGGCGGTTTCCAGCGGCGGCAGCGGAGGCCAAGAAGAGCTGGAGGAGAGTGTCTTCGATGTCTCCGTGGCGGAAGTTGACATCTGGGCATGTTAGCGGGGTGTTGCGGAGGTGGAGGAGGGTGATTGATGATAGGAACCCGTAGAAGCCTGTGGATAGCGGAACCGCGCCTCGACGGAAATCTGGAATACGGATACTCACTCTCGACAACAGAGGTGCTAGGAATGTTTCCAGCACCAAAAGCGACAGTAGGCGAGACACAAAGTGCCAACCCCACGATTAGGAGAGGGAGTAGATATCCCATTCTTGCCGATGATGTCTGTGATGAAGTTACGTTTGTTGATGAAAATTACGATTACTCGCAATGGGGGATGAGGAGTGATCGAGATGAGATGGCGAGGAGGGGCAGACGGATGCTTTTCAGGAGCTTCGGATTACCAGCTGCTAGAGACTCTAGCTCCCTAGCGGGGTCGTTGTCTTGGGATCCCTGTTAGTGAGGGGCGTGTTGGTTTTGAGGGGTCGTCCGATCATCCAATCACCCAACCAAATCTTCACTCGCGGAACGCCGACACAGTTCCGTGCAAACCAACGCAGATGGACGCAGAACGCACAACGCAAAACCTGGCAAAAGCACACAGAAAGATGATCCACACGTCATGTGGCAAACGATTGCCACTGAATTGGAGATCCACTTGTGAAGGATGCAAATAGATGTGAAACATTGATGGGGATCGTGGATAGAGTTGAGAACATCGATGGAGATCGCGAGCAGTTTAAACGAGGTCAACATGTGAAGATGGAGTTGTTTGTAGATACACTCGTTACCCCTCACGATATGGTCTCAGCGGTAACACAAACACCAATCGGATATCTCAATTCGCCTCGTCAACATAAAACAAGCCTTGCCGCGCCTTGTCCCGCCCTGTCACGAACCCCTCCACGCCTGCCCCGCTCTGTCTCAGATCCACCCGCTCCATCCTCTTGTTAATGCATCTCGCCACATCACCAGCACGAACTCAAGCTACTATCATATGAATCCTCAGCCGAAAACTACTCAGCATCAGAATGATACCTAACCTCATCAGGCTCCGCATCCATCTTCCTCTTCTCATACGCCTCCTTCCTTAACAAACTCCCATCTGGTCCTGGATCCTCCCCGTAGCTAGGAGCTTCTTCAATCTTGTCTATGACTATCGTTGGAGCTCTGCGGCGACCTTTAGGTTTCTCGCTTCCTTCGCTTGCATCCTCAACGGTAGGTACCACCAGTATCGGAGCCGAAGCTTGCTCCGCTTGCTCCACTTGCGCAGAAGTCTTCTCAGACGGATCCTTCGCAACTCCCATCTTCCTCAACCGCTCCAAAATATCCGGATACCATTTCTCCCCGACATCCGTATGACTCTTGACCCTATTCGCCAACGTAGCCTCCCCAAGTCTTTCAAACATATCCTTCCGAAATGTCATTTCGACATCCCCTCCCACCACCTGTTTCTTCAACGCCTTTACATCCTCTGGTACAGTCATAGCCTCAAACTTCGCATCATAGCTTACCCCCTGAAAGAACGGGATGCTATAACGAGGACCTTCACCAGCAGAAGGCGAGAGGACCCGGTGAGTAGTAGATGCTACTACACCACCTGTTATGGCCTCTAAACCCTGACCCATGGCGACGACGAAGGTATTCGCAATCGGGGGACAAGAGATCCATACCCCGTCAGCGTTTTGAACTTGTAGGGAATCGTGTGGAGGAACTTGTAGGAGGTAAGAAGAAAGCATCGAGTCTGCGCATATTATCGGTTAGGTACATTCATTCGTAATTTCGCTCGCTCTGGGTGAACTGGTAACTACCTTTGTGAGGCCCAACTGTTGTATCATCAGCATCATGCACACCTTCAGCTTGGGAATTCCTATACATACCACCCTGCGCAGCGTCACCCTCCATCTCTAGCTCACGCATATCCGGATACTTAACTAGCTTTAATTTATCCTGTCTTTGAGTTCCACTTTGAGATTCACCAATCCCTTCAAAAAACCGTTCAAACGCATCTTTCGGTAACCCAATAGCTTCGGCAATTAACGCCGTAAAGTCGGTTGATAGTTGCGTCATTTGTTCAATATAAGTTTCAATCGTCTTTCGGAAGCCAGGAATGAGGGATTCGGAAGGCCATTGGTTTGGACCTCGTAGTTGTCGGTAGCGGGGCTCCGAAGAAGACGGCGCTGGAAGCTCCGTCGCAAGGTCGATTTGTTCGCGGTAATCGATGCAGTGCTTTGTGCTACAGAACAGGAAAAATAGCACGTCAGCTCGCTAAGTCCGCCTGTCGCTTGCTAGGTCTGCGGGCCATAAGTTTGCCGGGCGCAGGGAGGGGGGTATGAGGGGTAGAGTGCGGTACTGTGTGTCGCGAAGCCCGAAGCCCAAAGCCATCTCAAAGCAGCGCAAAGCCCAGCAAAGTCCAGCAAAGCCCATAACTCACATTTCATTCCCCAACCTACTATACCCAAGGAAATGGGGACTGTTTTTCATCTCCAATCTCCGCTTCTCTTCCTCCGGCAACTCAAAGAACCTCTTACAATACCCCTGTACCTCAAACAAAAGCGTTTCATCAATTCCTGTGTTGCTTAGATATAGGAACCCAGTTTGCAGTAGCGCATGTTTAAGCTCATCCAGGAACTGCTGTTTGGTTGAGGGAGAGCGGGAAAGGGAGTAGTCGAGGATTGGGATGCTTTCGAAAGTTGCCATCGTTGTTGTACGATAGACGGTGGGTACTGAGCTTGTATCGCGGAAGAGACGACGGCGATGGATGGGTGAAGGTGATGAGATGGCCAAGCAAGAGCTGCGGGGAAGCTCGCTAACTCTAGAGCTTGATTGATTGCGAGCTTGCACTGCCCCAACCCTAAAAGAGGAAGGTTGTCCGATGAGCTAGGGTGGCGTCACGTGGTGATAAACAATCGCGGGTCCATCTGTCGTCAATCCCTCAGGCTTATTGCCGAGTTTCAACGCCACAGGAATAATCTTTAGGCTCTGCGTCATTTGGGATGGGGCTTGCATAACGTGCTGATAACTTGCCCGAGGCGGCCCGAGGCGGCGTGGTGGGGAATCGTGGGTTCATTCTAAGAAGTGAGGGGTTCCTAGTACGTTAGTAAGGTGTATGAAGGAGGGTTTCCAGCCAAGGATTCCTGAGACTCTGAGGAAGTAAGAAAGCGACAAGGCTTTTTATCGGCGAGACGAATTAAGAAAATTGATACCTCATGATTGGTGTTTTGTTGCGCACGTACTTATTGCATTTCCTCAGCCACGTTTTGATTCGTCGCCGTCGTTTTGAAGGTATGTCCCAGTTGGTGGGTGGCAATAATAAATTGGCTGTGGGAAGGTTTAAGGTGGAGGATGAGTGGAGGAGTGGTACATCACGGCTGCAAGAGCTCATCATGTAGCAGAGAACTACGCTAGAAAATTGCCAAGCAACGTGCGTCGACGCATGCCTTCAACATTCGCTTCCACTATCTTCATCCAAGGATACCTCTATCGTTGTAATTCTATCGCCCCTACCCAGAATGATAGGTTGGATTAGAGTTTAACTGCCACCTCTCGTTCACGTCAACGAGATGAGGCAAAGCCTTTGCCTTTGCAGGTCACGTCATTCGCTCACTGTGTGGGATAACTGCTTCAACCGGATGGCTGATTGTTTATTTCAATACTTACTCAAATGTCCATGCAGCGTAGTGCTTGACTCTTTTGGATAAATTTTGAACCAATCATGTTATTTTCCATAGTTTTAAAAACTAAGGCCAAGACTTCGGGGCACCTATGTCGACGGGATTTTGGCAAGTTTTTGTTCCCAGGTGGCGGAGTGTTGAAATACAACCTGGGGGTTCAACCCCCTCAACCCCCGTGTTTGTGCACAACCTCCTCTTACCTTCCCACCTCTCAACTGCACACAACCGCTTTCCCCCTTCTCTCTTTACAACACCCCGCATACTGATCACCATCAACGATTCGCCGCCACCCAACCACTCGATGCCCTGACATCCAAATTCCTATGTCGAAAGGCTTAATATTTTTCATTCGGACATCATGATAGTACCCAATCCAAGGTTCGTGTATGAAGTGATGATTGTTTGATTTACGACGCGTCTATCTAACAGCATAGATCTAATCTCAGATCACCTCAAATCCTAAGTTACCTAGTTAACTCACACATCATGCCTCGCCTCGAAATTATCCAACTATTGGAATGAAATCCCACCCGGGAAAATAATCATCAACTACTAGTGATTACCCAGAAAATCACCGATTGACTAACTATTTTTTGCTGAGAGGGTTTTCTTTCAAGTTATCGACTATCGAGCCAACCTTGGCTTCTGCATCATTGGGCAAAAGAAACAATTCTGTATAGCACATACTGGTGTCGAAACTCCCGAGCCAGTACTATGTCCACAGCATCGTTTGCTGCTATCGGCATATACATAAGAGTCTCGTCTATCGTCACCACGAGGACTTCAGACAACAACTCTGTAACTGACTCAAGACTGGAGGATCCCAACTTTGAGAATACGGAATTTGACGACACAGAGATCATCCTGGTATAGTTACAGCTAAGCATTTTGAGTTCTCTAGCTGCGGTCTTTGCCATCAGTCTTCGCTGAATCTTTGGCTGCTGTTCAGCTTTCTATATCCATTTTATCCTAACGCCGGCAACGACTCTTTCGATAAACGCACTACTACTACCACAACTAAAAATGATGCTCTGCTCTGGCTCGTAAGTTATCCCTCCCTCCATCTATCGATATTCCCTTGTATCCCTTCTATCCATCAGGCTTACAAGTCCCACGCATATAGTTCCTACAATTACACCGGCTACATCCCCAAGCCTCGCAAAAAGCGCGCCTTCGCGACTGCAACCAAGGCGAAGCCCGAGGGAGCTAAAAATCCGCATCCTGAAGCGTAAACGCAAGAATCGCGTCGCAGATAGCCTTCAGCTGAGAGCTCATCAAAGAGCTTTCTCAAGATCTTTTCCCTGACTCAACGCATGCATGTGAACTTTCTGTAAATTCTTTTTATTCGTACGAAATGGTAATATCCTTTCCGCCTTTCCTTTTTCCGTTTCCAACACGTCTAGCGAAGCAAGAACTAATGCTAATAAGTCATCGTTACATAGGACACTTACGGTGTATTATTCCCCGAGTTCAGACTCTGGGATACCCGCGAAGTCAGATTTGAGCTGGCGGATATGTGGGATGGACTACCACTTAATTTTACTGACGGATGTTGAGGTCCCTGCTCCGCCTGTTTTGCCGACTTTCCAGCACACAGAGGGGTCTCAGGGCTTGGTCAAAGCCAGGGGAATTTGTTTTAGTCACCAGGATTTGGCGGGGTCTTTGATGGAGGAAGAGCTTGGAATAGACACCATGAGAAGGTGGATGAGGGTGAATGGGCTTATGCTGTTTCGAAGGCTCCTAGTGATTACTCAAAGGGGTATGGGTGGAGGGGGTGAAAGGATGGTGGTTTCAAGGTGCGGGGGAGTGCGGGGGAGTGCGGGGATCTTTAAGAGGAGCATGGCGAAGAAGGGGCTATTGGTCTAAGAGAATTAGAGGAGGTATCAATAGTCAATAGACATGGGCTTTGGAGAGGTCCGAGGGAAGGCATAACGGGTTGAAGATTCAGTCAATGTTTATTCATTTGTTCACCGTGCGATTAAGTAAGGTTCTATGCTTACACCTGCATACGCCTAAGGCCCAAAAGTCCGCCGCTCCAATTTCATATCTATGCAGAAGGAGCCTGGGAAGTAGTCACAGAAGCTTGAAAAGACACGCTGCCATCAGAGAAGGCCTAGTGTTGTTCATAAGATTTGGCCCACTTGACCCTTTTCATGGCTTTTGAAGGTAAAAAACATCCATCTCGGCCCGCGGTTTGTACATTTTCGGTCCTCACTTGACAAAGTCACAAGTTCTGATCCGCCAAACCTGCTTTTTCTCCCTCGCATTTGGACACCTTCCACTCCCCACCCTCTCAAACATCTGATACCAACACACGTCTCCACCATGTCCTCCACCTCCTCAACTATCGCCGATTCAATTCCGCCTTCTGTCCACAACGAAGCCGGTAACACCATGGAGTCAGTCGTCCATGTTCAAGCTACCAACGATGATGAGTTCGATGGATATTTCCGTACTTTTTTTTGAGATTGCGCGGAAGATTGAGAAGCGGAATCAGCAGCTTAAGACGAAAACCAACAGCTCAAGGAGAAGGTTCAGCAGCTCGAAACTAAGTTTGCCACAGTCACTGACGAGCTCAACAAAAGCGGGAACACCTATGGAAAGGAAATCATGTCTCTCCAAGATAAGGAGATGGAACTTCAGACACTTGGCAACAGTTCTCAGTATGGTACTGTCCAGGATATGGAAAAGCTTTTGAAGAGATTCGACTAGACAGAGAATCAGGTTGCCCATATCAGAACTGGTATGCACTAGCAACCGGAAGAACTAAAAACTAGCATTCACCAGCATGACATTTCGATCATGGAATCACAGAAAGGTCTTGAGATTGTTAATACCAGACTCGAATCTCTGAATACCGATCTTGGAAATATCGACACAAAGCTCGGAACCTCCAACCAGAAGGTTAAAAACACGATTAGAAATCCAAACTTTGTAATACTTCAACGTGCCGCTGGGGGAGATGTTACAGTCCACGTTAATGAAAAAGGAGATTTGTGGACATTTGAGGTAAATTGATTCCATATTAACGTAATAGCGTGTCATAATTAATAATCAAATATAACAGAAAATAAAGATCGTGCCGAAAATATTTGTGGAAATGGCACTCAATACTAAACCCCCCACTACTGGATGTCATAGGGTGCCGATCAAGAGATACCTTCTTGAACGGGAGAGAGTACTGAAATTTCAAGTGCGTGATATGTATTGGATTAACTGGATCTAATGAATGAATTAACTAACGGACAGTGCTATTAGGATCTTTTGCAACTAGCATGCAGCTATTTCCCAGAATATATGGAAGAAAATAGGGGCTTTGTATTATATTATATCTCCAATCATATTTACCTGCGGTCCACATACAACTATGGAATGTGCTGCAAGATGAAAGTGCGACGTCGATCTGAGTATATATCAGCCGACATAAAATGTGTGTCCGAATATTATGAAAAGCCGGAGAAAATCGGATCATCTGCTCTGAATATTCAACTCCAAAGAAATTGATCGAATCCGGTATAGCACAATCTTTACATTCACATCACCGCCACCAGGACTACCAACAACTACACTTTCCAGGATCATCTTGGACGCAGCCAACATCAACACCACATCATTCACGGATTACAACACATGTTAGGCATAGCAGCCTAAATTTGAGATAGTTTCTCCTCTATTGTTATATGCTACATACATATATAGATTACTCATTCATTGTAGAAAATAAAATGCTGTGCCCCTAGGCATACTTGACCCCAACTTTTGACTATCAAAACTTCATATTCTCTTGAATTTAGCCTCCCATCCTCCTGACTGGGCCCTCCGCCTTAATGGACCGAGTAAATCAGGCCCTCTTTACTCTCTCTCATTTTCCAGCTCCATTTCATATGCGGAATTCTCCCCTTCAGGGTACTAGAGATGGCACTGACCTGCTTGGCATCTACAGTTACATAGGTGAAGGATGCTGCCAGTCTACACTGTGTTTTGATAACTACCAGCCTGTGTATATAAAGAAGCGAACTGCCGGAAGAACGCACTAAGTCAGGCATTCTAAGAGTATTCTAAATACGCGAGCTGCTTCCTAGCCAGGCCATCGCTTATAAAGCCCAGCCTCGTCTAGCGATCTGGTGTCCATAGGCTTGGCTGCCAGAACGTCTCGAGAAATTTCCCGGTGAGGTTCCGGCGGGCGTTGAGGTTCTGGTTGGCAGCGTGGGTTGGGGGATGGCCGTTGAACTGGGTTGGTGTAGTGGACCAGTGCTTGGTCATCAGAATCAAGCGACCTAACCTCCTCTTCACATACGCTTCCACCTCCATCTTTGTCCACAAACTCTTTTCTCGCCTACTCTTCTCTAAAATGAAGAAATGAAATTACTCTATTATCATACATAATCCAAATAAGTAACTACAGCCTCTCCTTCTCCCTCTCCCCCTCCCTCTCAAGTCATCCCTCAAGCTGAATCTTCACCCAGCTATCCGTGTCCTCCGCAAAGATATTATCCCCTTTCTCCTTCTCTCCCAACTTCATCTCATCCAACTTCTCCCCCTCCCCTCCGTACTCCGCAATCTGCTTTTCATACCCACATTCTCTCAACCACTGACAAGCCGCTCTAACATTATAATCCAGTATCCTCTCCGGCTCCTTCGCTCTCTTGATTGCTCTGGGGAAAAGAACACCAAAGTCCGACTGACTAAGATGCGCCGAGTCCTTAACATACCAAAACTGCACCCGTTTCTCTTTTCCAGCCTTCTTTTCCTCCTGCGGTGCTGGCGATGGTGACTTGTTAGTCATTGGAGCCACAATCTGCTGACCGGTGACTTCAACAGCAGGAGTAGCAACATCGTTCTCGGGATGAAACTCCCCCTTTTTATCCCACTGCTCAAAGACTTTATGTTCCGGGCCACCTCTTCTTCTTCCGGGATCCTCTGACAATATCCTCCTTACACCCCTCAAATTCTCTCTCCACCGGAAGAACTCATCACTCATAATCGCCAACACCCTATCCGCATTGCCATTCTGAACTTGAGGAAGCGGTAGTTTCCATAGTGGTCTCGTGCGGGCCGACAACAAAGGAAGACACCAGATATCCAGCAGCATGAGAGGGCTCTTATCCGTGATTTGTTCTCCAAGGGAGCAAGCGCCTTTTTGCCCAGCACCCCTCGGTACCACAGGATCTGGGATAAACAGTGGCTCCTCATCTGTCGGTGCAGCGCTACGACTACCATAATAAACACTCTTCATCAATTGGATCATAGTAGCACTTCCAAAGCTATGACCTGCCCAGATCATCCTACCAGGTTCCCTAATGTCGAGTTTGTCCTTGAACTGTCCAAGCAGCTCATCACGCAGGGGTGTATCGGCATCGAACATTTGGGTTCCTGTGGGGGTTTGTCCAAGGTCTAACTGGGTGAGCGCGGAATAAATCACGGATAATTCCCATAATCGGATTTCCAACTGTCGGTTACGTCCCTCGGCTGTTACGTCGCTGATTTGGTGGGGGTAGTTGGTGTAGTCGACCTGTATCCTCTGGGCGGAAGGTTCTGCAGGTTTCGGGGTAGCTCCGGTGATCTCGGTTTCTGAGGATAAAGGCGAGGAACTGGGCTTGATGAAGGTCACCGGCGCGGAGCCATCACGGTGTTCAGGGGCGATAACGATGGTTCCGTAGGAAGCGATAGAACCGCATAGATGTGAGTAAGCGAGTCTTGTTCCGCCGAGCCCGTGGGAGAATAGAACTGTGGGGAATTTAAAGTCGGTATTGCTCGGGAGTAAAGGTGCCTGGCTAATGGCAGGGAGAGCGATGTGGTGAAGGATACGTGGGATGTAGCTATTTCACAACGACGATTAATCAGCACATGTGCGCGGGATGGGTGTGAAGAGCCTTACGAGATAAGTTCAGCTAATCCGGACCCGGCGCCCAAGAACCTCGCGTACCCACTGAGGTACTCTCGTTGATGGGGCTCGGGAAGCCAGTAGACGGATTTTGTCGCGGTTGATGAGCTGCGGGAAAACCAGCCTGGCATCCAGCCTCCGTTTGTTGCTGGCTTCTCTGAGGTATCCACGGGGACGTTGACGTCGTCAATACCGTCCGCTACACCGCCGTTGGTTACACCGTTGCCTGCGCCGTGGACTGCGCCATTGTATTCGGTGGTGTCGCCAGACGGTGGGTTGGGTGGTGCATTCTCCGCATCGGCAGGCTTGTATTTCTGTGCCGTTGGATAAAAAACACGGAATTGCACTGTGGAAACATTCTCGGCTGAGGCGGGTGGTCTCTGACAGGTCGGTAATGATGAAACTGGGATTTCGAGTTCGAAGGAGGCGACAGTGTATGGCCCCTTGTAGCTGGGAAACTGGGGAACTACTTTTAAGCGGGAGAGGAAGGACATTGTGTTACTTGATGGTGGGCGTTATAATTGCAATCGATGGGTTGAGTATGGCGATGACAGATGGGTATCTTCTGGTGGTTGATGGTAACTTGCTCAAGTGCTTTTGGGGAATTAATCTGTTGGAATTGATGGAGAGAACACATCTGGAGTTTTGAGGACATCGGTCGAGACAGGGTTGTCGCGTGTCGGATGACGTATGAAACGTTAAGTCAACCTCGGCATCGTTGGTGTGCCAAGATTTTGTCGGTTCAGCTAGATTCAGCTGCATCACATGAACCGACAAATTCCGGAAGAATCAGAATTGAAGGGCAGCAGCAAGACGAAGCTGACGAGGCGAGTTACGGATGTTATCTTGCCGGCCATAGGAGCGAACAAGAGAGAACAGGAGCAGGAATGGGAGGAAAATAGGGCTGATTACGAAGTGATGGCAAATGTATGGTGAGACATGGCGCCGCCGATCCATTTACACTTGGTTTCGATTGGGCAAGAAGGCACGAGAGACTCACCGGAGTACTCTGACGTCAATTCAAGGTACCTGCAGCGATCGGAAGGCTTGGTGAGACCTGCTTTTATGTGTTGATTCTACATACAAACATCGATACCGACGTTTCCGCTGGGGGGTATGCTTACATCTTCTGCGATGAGGCGTTAGAGTAGTTCTCCGTATGACTCGCATCTAGACCCAACAGTACGCACCAAAGGTCAGCAGATGCGATATTTGAAACAGTAACGAAACTTAAGCCTCTCCAAGTGGAACTTAAAACTTTAAAATCCCGGGGACCCGAGTGATAGTTAATGGTAACGGTCTAGATAACTCTACACCAGGAAGCACCCAACCCAGTTCAACGGACATCCCCTAACCCACCAAACCAACCAGACCCCCAATGTCCACCGGAATCTCACAGGGAAACTGTTCGAGATATTCTGTTAGCGACGCCTAGTAACGCCAGATCATTACAGTTACTTTTGTAACAGGAGTGTACTGCCGGTCTGCACCGGGATTACTGAGATGGCTGGAAGAAGTGCGATCATTCAGAATGCTCAATTCCAAGATGAGAATGCTTCATTCCTGTAATGAGTGGCGCACTGAACACACCCACTGCGTATACCCCATCTTCTCGGTACCAAACAACAGGATGGGTTGGACTGATACGCGCAGTTCTTGAATCTTCATGGTAACTGTTGAACGGCAACAGTTTTTGGCTGCTGCGATGAAATGCCATACACCAAGCGGAAAAGCACGCGATTCATTTCTACGCATACTTACTACACCACTCGATGGATAATCATATGGTGTTTTGCGAAATGAACCTGTGACAAGACAATTCTGACGAAATACGATAATTATCTCAACTCTCTCCACTACCACAAAGTAGTTATAGAAACCCAACCCAAGCAGGTGCTGAATCCCGTATACTGCACCGGTGCAGTATTTCTCGACTTGCCCCAGCTTCCATAACGTCAAAACCCAAGCCCCGGCCACAGGGCTTTATGATCTGTATCCACAATCGACTCCCCCAGGCGTCCTCTGCGAATATTTGTAATCCCCAAACTCTGCTGTACGCGTGTAGAGAAGACAGCATAATCCTCAACAATCATAGTTTTGCACCGTCTACAATGAAGAGCCTTCCCCCTTGTCTCTAAGTTTTCCGGCTTATAACAAACCGCATGCTCCTCGTCTGGCGTGCAAAATGCACACATTGCTCGCTCCCGCTCTTGTCCTTGTGGTCCACGGGGAGGCTTTGGAGGTTGCTGTGGTGCTGGTCGTACTGCTACTGGCTTTGGCATCATCCCAGGTCGTTGGAAACCACCTGGTTGTGGTTGCCAGGGCGGCAAAAATGGGTCATGCACTGGGGGATGAGGCCATGGTGGTAATCCTCCGCCCAGATATCCTCCTCCAAGATATCCTCCTCCAAGATTTTCGCCACCAAGATATC
Source organism: Pyronema domesticum (assembly GCA_024516145.1). Taxonomy (NCBI): domain Eukaryota; kingdom Fungi; phylum Ascomycota; class Pezizomycetes; order Pezizales; family Pyronemataceae; genus Pyronema; species Pyronema domesticum. The sequence continues at coordinate 60,235 of JAJJXL010000045.1, forward strand.
CGCCACCAAGATATCCTCCTCCCATTATTCCTCCTCCTCCTCCTCCTCCAAACAAGCCACCGTAATCGATATATGGTTGCTGTATACCTCCTCCAAATCCCCCGAGACCAGCCAGGCCGGGTAGGAATCCGAAGAATTCAGCTGGTCGATTATCATCCCGTGGTTCGTTGCGTCTCGGAGTTTCCGGCTGAGGCGGTCCTAATTCACAAGAGTCAGTCAAGCCTTAACGAGGTGGCATGGAATCTCATACCTCTCCTTACCGGCTCAGGCTCCGGCTCAGCACCAAAAATTGGCATTTCAACTAATCCTCCAGCTTCATCGTCCCAAACAAGAGCAGTAACTGGTTTTGGCATTTCGATTTCGGGCGATAAATGTCTGGTTGTGGGTGTGTGTAATTGATATGGGCTCTGTGGACAAGCGACACTGATGATGGTCAGATATTTATAGTAAAGAGAAGTAAATCACGGGGTAAGTAAGTATTGAATTTGAACTGGATTTCAATTGTAGGATGAGAAATGTTGGAGCCAATACGACACAGTATGTTGGATGGACTATTCGAGAAGTGCTATTTGTCAACAACATGATGTATCACGCGGCCCGGCGGCTCGAGTGACATGGCGTGCGCGCAGATCTCCGTCACACAGGAGCCTTTGACCACGAAGGTAGGGTTAAAGAAAGAGAATGATCGACTCGGTAGCGTCGTCATTGTCCCGCCACCTGTAGCCTGAGTTCTAGTAGGAAGATTGCGTTTACAGTTAAGACATGATTATGACTCGGCGCCTCAGGGGTTAGTCGAGTATGACCCGATCAAAATTGATCCGAACATGATACTCCACAAAGAGCTACCCATCTCCATTTCAAAAACGGGGTACAAGTCCCCAAAAGCTTCGCTAAGCAAAAACCACTGTACTTACTAGCCGGGATTCCCGTCTGGAACCTGGATTCATGTTTAGCTGGTTGTACAGAAAGAGGTACAGGGACGCGGTAAGTATTACAGTGAGTTGAGACTGACAGTGAGACTCGAGTTATTTGAGTCAGCTCTGGGTTTGGGACTCGAATAGGACGAAAATCTCCCAGTGACAAGGTACCCGTAGGACATAAGTAAATCAGTGGCTTGGAAATATCAGTGGAATGTCTGTCAATTGAATAATATTACATGTTCCGTCATCTATAACTATATACAGCAACTCATATAGATAATGATTAAACATCATTGATCCGACGCGTCTCAAAGTCTGGACGGTCAAACTCCCAGTCTGAGTTATAAAATATCCTCGTGCGTCCAAGAACATACCCTCTGAACTTCTCAAACTTTCCCTTGGTGTCGATGAGATCCTTTCCGCAGTCTCGGATTAGTTTCGTCTTCGGGAAACTGGATGAAACGATGTTGTACTCTCTGTCAACAAGCTTCACGTGTATCTGATATTCCTCGGTCCGCTTGAGGAGAGATTCCCATCTTTCATCCAGCTCCTTACAAAGGGTACGCTTCTCCCTGCTCATAGTCAGGTATCTCTGCCATTTCTTGGGCATCTTTTTCGGTAATTGTTCGACGTCAATCTCTGGTAGCTTGAGCTCTGGCAGCTTGATCAGCGACTTCTTCTTCTCCGACTCCTGGGGCAACGGTAGCCCTAGTTTCTCGAGCTCCTTTCACTCCTTCTCTCGTCGCTCCTGCTTTCTTTGCTCTGCCCTATACTTCCGCATTGCTTCTGCCTCGTGACGTTATATGTCGGCATCGAAGACTTCCTAAACGTCTTCTAGCTTATCCGGCTCGGCCATGAGCACCTTACGCTTATCCACCAGCCGCTTGATGCTGATGTCCGTCTCTGCCGGCACACCGGGGGTCAGATACATCGCGTCCCTCGTGGTGCTTTCATGGATAAATGCGAAAGGATCCGCATACTGAAGATTCGGGTCACCAACAGCAAATGGCTGGTAGCCATGCATGTGTACCACCGACACAATCTCCGGCCTTGGCTCGTCAGAAACAATGTCGATGAGCCCCTTCCTGACAGGCAGAGCAGTCCGGTTGGTCTCGGTGGTCCGGCTCGTCTCGACGTTCCGGATAGTCTGTGTCGTTCGGATCGATTGCGTAACTGTGGAGTCAGAGAACTTTCTCTCTCTGGTTTCCCTTTTGCCACCAGTAATGGTTGCCGAAACGATGAAGCTGGTGAGTTTCTCAGGATAGTCGAAGTATGAGACGATCTCAAATGCGCTGGGATTGAGCGGGGTAATGGACTGGGAAATGTCGTCCATCGCATATGAATCTAATAAACGATTCCCACTACCATTAGGGCTATGTGTTTATTAGCTATCGTTTCCTTGAAGAAGAATTGGTGGATTCTTACCTCGGGATCAAGGTCGAGCCAGGCATACTGATCCTCATCTCTAGTAAGTGTAGAAGCAGCAGCTCGATCCGGAGGAGGATACGAGGATAGGTTGTTTAGGACTGTCCTCGCATGCGAAGCGCGGAGTCGACAACTGCAGTCGGATTCCGAGGAGAAGGAGGAGGAGGACGAAGGAAGGAAGAGGCATTCCCAGCGGCAGTTGGAGATGCCGGGTGGCATTGAGCTCGGGTGGAGAGTTGTATTACCGAGTGGGATCGACGCAACGAATATTACCCGAGGATGACAGCTCAAGAGAGATAATGAATGCCGACGATGAATGTATCGATGCCCGATGGCATTGGCGTCGCGTGAAGTCTTCGATTCCCGAGTGGAATTGATGGTTGACGCGACGAAAAAAGATGGACGAGGATGAAAGCGGGTCAAAAGAAGGCATACTTAAGCAGACACCACAGGCTTAGTCAATGCCGAGCATAGTTTGATGATGTGCTTTAATATCTGTGGCGGCAACATCGACAGTCACAATTGGTCACTCGTGCAACGACAGGGCATGCCACATCGCAATATGTAAACAGCGAGAAACGCAGTGACGTGAGGCAAGAAAGGAGCTTTTTTTTTTTTATTCCCCAGCTTGGTTATTTATTTTTGCTTCTACCCCCCGCCATTAGATACAGATTGCGGCCAAGTTGAAGATGGAGGTGGAGGCTATTTCCGTGGTCATGTACGTGCCTCGAACGTGGAGAGCTCTCGATGTTCATTAATCACACGTTAATCCACTTTATCGTCCACTTTCTGTCGTACAACGTCCGCCACTCCACCCCACACAACAACTCATTTCGTCTTGGACAAATGTTTCTTCCTCCGTGTCTGGTCATTACGGATCTTGGAGATGTCAAAACTAGTGAACTCTGGCGCTGTCAATCAGGTATGAATCCCTTTTTACAAGTACGAAAGTAACAATACATAACAAATGTGGATATCTACAATGAAACAAAATTTCAAATAAAGCAATCAACCGTTATCCCTGCCTCCTGCTCTCAGAATCTCTATCTACCACTCCTCAAACCCCTTCACTACCTCCTCGAGCCCCCGCACCGCCGCGTCCTCAGTGCTAACAGAAGTCATAACATAAACCACATTCCCCAACGCCCTCGCATCAATACCATTACCCTTCAAGCGATCCATCAACCACCCCGAAGCATTGCTAGCATACCCAGTCTCCTGAGCTTTGAGGGTAATGGCCAACACGGTTCCAAGGGCCCATACCGACTCGACTTTAGGACTGTGGCTGAGCTTGGTGGTGAACTCGCTGCTCCATTTACTCCACAACTTGTCCCTGGATGTCTGTGTCTTTCCCTCGCTAGGTGCTATAGAGAACTCCCCAGCCTCTGCCATAGTGTTCATGATATTCAGAGAGTCCAGCGCCACCTGGCATCCTACGGCATGGGCGGTATAAGAGTGCCCATGAAGCAGGGCTTTGTGTTTGTGCTCGCTTAAGAAGCTCTTGAAAATTTCCTCTCCAGCGAGGGTGGTGCACAGGGGCAATAATCCTCCCGTCAGGAGCTTGGCGTGGATCGAAATATCCGGCTGTACATGAAGTAGGTGTGATGGAGAGAAGGAGCCGAGACGGTAGAGGCCAGTGAAGACTTCGTCGTGGATTACGGGGAGACCAGTCCAGGCGGTAGTGGCCTTGGAAGCTACCAGCTCCGCTGCTGGCTTAGCTGGAGTAAGCTTAGCCTGAGGGAAGAGGTCGGCGGAGTTGCGGATGACGTTGATGAGGGTGCGCTGAAAGAGGGGGTCGCAGAAATGCATCCCGGCAGCACCCAAAACGACAGGCTCAAGCATCAAAGCACCGAATTTGCGGCCTTCGACATTGATAGCCTGATGAAGCTGGGTGTGGATGTACTTTGCGTACTTCTCTGCTAGCTCGGTCGAGTCACGGCTGATGTCGAAGATATCCTCCAAGCTTCCGAATTCGTGGGAAGTACCGAGCTCCTGTTGTTGCTCCCCGGGGACTTCTACCTTCCACTTGCCCTCGCTTAGGCCCACCTTTGGAAAATCGAACCAGAATCCTCTGCCCTTGTACCACTCAACCTCCTTGTTATAGATTCCCGGATCAGCTGCGTCCATAGCACCGATGGTATCACCATGGTAGGCTCCCTTTAGTCCGATGATGCCGATATCTTTATCCTCGGAACTCCATCCATACCGCTCTCTGGAGGCACGGAGCCCCATCTTAATAGCCACCTCGGCTCCGGTCGACCCGTTGTCGGAGAAGAAGACCCTATTGAGGCGGGGGTTATCGAGCTTCTCGAGAAGGAGCTCGGAAAGCTTCAAGGCGGGGGAGTGAATTGAGCCGGGAAACATGACATGTCCGTACCGACCCGCTGCATATGCCGCCGACAACGCAAGCTCTGGGTTAGAGTGGCCGAGTCCTTGGGTCCACCAAGAAGCGGAACCGTCGTAGCGGGGAGCCAAGACCTCGGCGGATTCCTCGGCCGGCTCGGAGACAGCTACGGTGGGAGGGGTATACACCGAGAAGTGATCTCCATGGGCCGAGTCAATAGCTCTGATGTTGTCCGCTGCGACGGAAGTGTGCTGAGTGAAGGGGTACCAGATCTTATCGGCCGCCCGCTGGGGCATGGACTTGATATCCTGTATTCTGGCAGCATGACGGGAGTGGAGATCGCCAATCAAGTCGAAGAGCTCCTGGCTCTCAGCGGTGCGGGCGTAGTACTCGAGCATTTGCTCTTCGTCGCCGACATCTTTTCTCGGGGGTGGGGGCGGTAGCACAGTGGTGGGGATACCGCGCTTCTGGAAGTACGGGGACAGGTAGGAGTCATTGCGGTACGGCTCGTTGGAGAAGACGACAACACGGTCTACGTCATATCCGCGAATATGGAGAGACTCATAGGCGGAGATGGAAGCCGAAATACCCCCAAGGGCGGGGTCGGCGATCAAGATGATCGGCAGACGGAGGGGACGGTATGCATCGGCCTGGGAGCTGCCGGAGGGAGTGGGGGAGTGGACTCCGCCGGCGGTTTCGAGGATGAAGGTTCCCTTCTCATTGCTGAGGGAGGAGATATGGTTGTGGACCTTGTCGAGGAGGAGAGAGTCGGTGAGGTTGAGCTCTTGCGGTACGGCGAGATGGGGAGACACAGGGTCATTGAATTGCCAGAGGCAGGATGTAGTTACGCCGGAGAACTTGGAGACATGGCTGGTCTGGTGGATAAGTACATTATGAATCTCAAGCTTCAGAAGTTGGGCTCACCGGTCGTCGGCGTCGGAAAGAGCGCCGGTAGACACAGGCTTAAGATACCAGACGCGTTCGCGACTTTCTTTCAGAGCTTTGCAGAGGATTGTGGAAACAATTGTCTTGCCGACGTTGGTGTTTGCGCCGTAGATTTGGAAGGCGCGTAGACGCGCTGACAGCGTTGAGCTGATGGCTTTGGAGGGGAAGCGCATTGAGAGTTCGTGATGAGCTTCACCTTTCACGAGCTGTTACAGGGCAAGCTTGATATTAATGCATAAACCGTGGTTAATGCCGCAATTAAAGCCGAGGCGCAGCTCGGAGCCATCTTAGTACGTAACGGTTAAGAAGGTTTTTTTCTTTTTTTCTTTTCTTTTCGGAGTTGTTTGGTGTTGCAGCGGGGCAGATAGGCTAAAGAAATCTTTTCCCCGCACTATCTTCAAAACAGAATGGATCATCGATCACGCAAAACCTCTTATACAGCAAATTGCTTATGTTTATATACAAAATCCGTTGGGACCAGCCTCCTGTTGCTTCTAGAGCGAATTGCTTATAAAGCGAATTTCTTATATGCGAGTTGCTTATAGAGAGGTTTGCCTGTATTCACAGCTATCACAACCGTTACTCCGCTATGTATTACTCACAGTTTGAGCAACCGTTACTTTGCATGTGCCATCCCAAGCCGAAGAGAGATGGCCGAGATGAGCAGTTCCAGAATGCCCCAGAGTAGCCAGAACAGCTAGCACCACACCTCCGAAGCTGGTATCCCGAGAGGTCCCAGGCTCGAAAAATAATATCCAAAATTATCCGCCGACCTACTTCCCCTTGCGAACTTCAAACCACCGCGATCATGTCCTGACACTGATATTTCCCCAAATTTCAAGAATCCGAAATCGAACATCCGAAATTCGAATCTACAATGCCTCTCTCTGACCAGCTTCAAACCGCGCTCACCCGTCGCCGTCAACTCTCCTTCTTCCGCACACTTACACTCCCTCGTCCCAACACTGCCGATTTCAGCAGCAACGACTTCCTCTCCTTATCCACCAACGCCGAACTCCGCACTGAATTCCTCTCCGAGCTACAATTCGCAGGCGACTTTCCTCTTGGCTCAGGCGGATCTAGACTTTTAGACGGCAACACGCCTTACACTGAGTCACTTGAGTCTCGCATCGCCACCTTTCTAGGCGCGCCATGTGGGTTGTTGTTCAATTCTGGATTCGACGCAAACAGTGGGTTCTTTAGTTGTATACCACAACCTGGGGATGCAGTGGTTTATGATGAGCTGATTCATGCCTCTGTGCATGAGGGTATGAGATTGAGTAGAGCGGCGGAGAAGGTGAAGTTTTTACACAATGATGTTGAGGACTTGTGTAGGGTTCTACAGAGGGTTAAACAACCAGGAAGGAATATTTTTGTGGCCGTGGAGGGTCTTTATTCTATGGATGGTGACACGGCGCCGTTAAGAAAGATTGTTGAGGCGGTTGAAAACATCTGTCAGGGCACCGGACATGTCGTGGTGGATGAAGCGCATAGTACGGGATGTTTTGGGCCCAATGGAAGAGGGTTGACAGTTTCTTTGGGGTTGGAGAAAAGGGTTTTTGCAAGGCTACATACATTTGGCAAGTCGCTTGCCAGTAACGGTGGTAAGTTGTTGCTTGTTCCTATTCCGACTGCGTTGATTCCGAAGCAAGCTCTCACCGGGCGCTGTTGAGCAAGGGCTAATGATCCACGACAGCGATCATTCTTTGCGATCCTCTGGTCCGGGAATATTTGATCAATTATGCGAGGACGTTGATTTTTACAACCGCACTTGGATTCCCGGCATTGGCGAGTGTAAAGGCGGCGTTTGCGATGTTGGAGAGAGGTGATACAGTGCCGGTATGCTGCCCTAACCTGCCCCACTATGATTGACAGATATACCCGCGGCTATTAGACTGACACGATAATAGCTGCAGGAGAAGCTACACGATAATATCACCTGTCTTCATGATGGGCTGAAAAGCTTACCGAGCTCGGGGAGGCTATCCATTTTGAACCCGAAACAACGAGATACGCCGATTGTTGCGCTGCTTACCGACAAACCGAGAGACTTGGCAAAGTGGTTACAGGATGGTGGTTATATGGTTAGGCCGATTGTTCATCCGACGGTTCCTAAGGGAAAGGAACGAGTTCGGGTGTGCTTACATTCGGGAAACACGATCTCCGAGATTCGCGGGCTGGTCTCGCGTATTCTTACATGGGTAGACGTAGAGCTTCGCACTGAGCAGGTCTCAGAGCAGAGCATTTTTAAATCAAAACTGTAGTTCATATGGAATATATATCCAAGAAAAAAAATTGAAGCTTTTTTACAATACAAAACGCGATGAAGCCAAACAAAAAAATCAAATCTACATACAGCCTCTCTAAACCTCAACCTTGGTGATCTGCTCAGCAGCAGTCTCCTTCTCCGCCTCCATCTTTGCCCTGTAACCTCCTCTCTGGAAACTCTTCATAGGCACCAATCCCCACCTCTCCATCATTCCCTTATCCTCATCCCATCCCGAACAATCCGTCGTCAACATCCTCTCTCCTGTGAAAACTGCATTCGCTCCAGCCATGAAACACATCGCCTGCTGCTCCTCCTTCAACGTGATTCTTCCCGCTGCCAATCTGACAATCGAAGCAGGCATGACACATCTTGCCGTGGCCACCGTCCTGAGGATATCGACGAAAGGAAGGGGCTTGTTTCCCTCCAACGGAGTACCCTTAATCGGCACCAACGCATTGATGGGCACCGACTCAGGGTGAGAAGGCATGGTACCCAGCGTGTAGATCATACCAACATGATCCTCCTTGGTCTCTCCAAGTCCCAAGATACCTCCAGAACAAACATTAATTCCCGCCTCTCTAACATTCTTGATAGTATCCAATCTCTCATCATAGCTTCTAGTCGTAATAACCGAAGGATAGAACTCTCTAGAGGTGTCGACATTGTGGTTGTACGCAGTCAATCCAGCATCTTTAAGCTCCTTCGCCTGTGCTGCATCAATCATTCCAAGGGTTACGCAAACTTCCATATCCATAGCCCTAACACCCTCGACCATGGCTTTGATGTTCTTCAATCCGCTCTTGCGACCGCGCATGTCGCGCCAGGCGGCTCCGAGACAGAAGCGGGTGGAACCATTATCTTTTGCAACGCGAGCGGCGGAGAGAACAGTGTCGACGGAAACGAGGGGGGTGGCTTTTAGACCGGTGTTGTGGCGGGAGGATTGCGAACAATAGGAACAGTCTTCGGAACATCCACCGGTTTTGATGTTGTGGAGGGTACACAATTGGAGGTCGGCGGGGTTGTGAAATCGGCGGTGGATGGAGGCCTGTGTCAATGCAAGGACGGGGTTAGAATCTCATGATCTTCATATCTCCGCCAACGTTCCGCCACTTCAAAGGTCCGTAACTCTTTCCATGCTCGCAACTCGCAAACGATTACAGCGTTCGCAGGCCAATAAACTTTCATGGGAAGAGAATTGCGAACTGGAGTTCATAAAAACTTACAGCAGCGAAAGTAAGCTCCATCAACGGGGTTTCATAAATCTCCGTAATCTCCTCTTTGGTCCAGTTTGTTCTAGGAGCAGTCTGGTTCATAGCATTTTGAAGGGCACCAGCGACGCGAGGAGTACCGGGAAGAACGGTGCTGTAAGCACGGGCTGCGCTGAGGAGGGCTCTGGTAGGACGGAACATGGTGAGTGGAGTTGTTTGACGATGATTTCAGAGGAAGCAGCAAATAGGAAAGTATCTAGAGTATATCTATGAGTCCTTTACTAGGCCGTACCGCTCCTTCTGCACGCTTGCCCTTTTGCACACCTCGCACCATGCTGCTAAGTCTACGGCGCGGCAATCTAGGATGGCTGCTCCCACGGACATGCAAGCCCACAAAGGTCCAGCATCGCCCAGCAGCACAAGCATCTCAGAGGTTCGGTGATCCAGCCGAGGGCCATTGCGGGAATGGTTGGAATATCACGTGGGTGGGGTTGGGGGGATTGGCCGGTGGGGTTTTGTTACATCAATTTGATATGGATTTGGTGGGGTTTGAAGGTGGGGTTAATTTTTAGCAACTAGCGAAGCAAAGGGAAAATTCCAGAGATAACGGTTATCTCTCTGGGCTTCGTCCTTTCGCTGAACCCCGTCTTTAGGAACCTCAACGGTTCGGTCGATCTCCAGGCATCTTGTCGGATAAAGTCTAGTTGAAGGCGCTATCGAGGATCCTTGCAAAAAAAAGACGTCAGCGACTGTAGATGTCCATTTGTAATCGAAATTGAAGATGAGGATGTCTGGCGAGTGAGGATGGATGTTGTCGGAAATATGGTACGACAACGTGGTTGTCGGATGAAATAGATGTGTATGAAACTCATGCCTCATGTGGTGGAACAGTCATATGGCTTCAGGCTTCCGACGCAGAACATATGGAATTGGACTGAAACTAAGTAGCTATCCACTCGTTTTGCCGAGCATCGAAGCGTTCTAGAAAATATATTAGCCGGTGTAACGCGAGTCATGGGGGAAAATAACGGACTAAGCAATAGATAACGCTTAACAATTAGAGAGGTTTTGCAGATTTTCGGATTGTGTTTTGCAGAAAATTTAGCGGCAGCACACCAGCCCGGGAGTGGGAAGGTCCTGCAACTCGGCAAGGGCAAACAGAACGAGGTTTTGCAGGGTTGTGGAATTCAAACTCTCAAGCAAGTTACTGAGCCGCTCTGGAGACATGGTGATGCTTGCTAGAGCTCCCTTATTAGACCATTTTTAAAAGTCCGGCCCACAAACCAGTCCCTTGGCAATGATGTCCTTTCCTCTTCAAGGAAAGCTCCCCAACTTTAGTCAATTCCCAAAAGCTAGTAAAATTTCCACAATGTTTGTGGTTTTGGGAAAATCAGAGAGAAGTCTAGAGTTGGCTAGGCCATTCCACTGTTTCACCCTAAAGTTTTCTAGCTACTTGAAGGTGTTAAAATAAGTGGAGTATTGGAAGATGGATTAGGAGTTATTGGTTAAGGTACAAGAAATCAGCAAAGATATAAGAGCTCCATAAGTCTTCCATATAGCCAAGAACCGCAATGCGACAAGCCACACATGCAACATACATATTCCATTTCAACACACCCCCTCTTGGAGAGGAAGGTTCTACATCAACCACGGGGCAATCAGGCCGGCTAATTAAATAATCAACAAATACAAGCAATCAAAGCAAGAACAATCAACGTAATTAAATCAATAGTATCAAGAGTAGTACGGGCAAAAACAAACGCATTGAAGGTGGCTCAAACAGGGCAGATATGACAGAGATAGCAGAAACAAGGCAAAGAGTGGTAAAAGGGACAAAAGCAAGTGGTGGTGAGACAAACACCCCAGTCAGTAGATTCCAAGCTTCTTTGTAAGTTCCTGGTGCAATTCGACTGGGAGGGGTTTTGTCATAATATCGGCAAGGTTATTTCGGGATTCGATGTAGTAGAAATCTACGTTACCTTTCTTATCTTCGTCATGGGTGTGAAGGTGCTTAACGTCAATGTGTTTGGTTTTGGTCTTCGGGGTCCCAGACTTGATGAACTTGATTGCCCCTTGATTGTCGCAGGCCATAGGCACCTTGTGGGCAGCTGGCAGATTGAGCATGTCGGCCTCCAGTCGACTGAGCCACATGGCTTCTCTGGTTCCGTCTGAGCAGGCGATGAACTCAGCCTCGAGGGTAGAAAGGGCGACAACTGTCTGGCTTTTGGATTTCCAGCTGATGGTGCCATTGTTGATTTGGAATACCGAGCCCCCAACAGACTTTCTGGTAGAGCGGCATCCGGCCCAGTCTGAGTCTGTGAATCCCTCAAGGCCCTTGCTGCTGGCAGGGAAGTGGAGTCGAAAGGCCGATGTGGACTTGAGGTATCTCAGGACCCGTTTCGCTGCTGTTAGGTGAGTAGCTAAGGGGGCCGAGTTATACCTGCTAAGGGAACTGACGGCGAAGGATATGTCTGGACGAGATCCTAGTGCAGCATACATGAGGGAGCCAACGAGGGAGAGGTATAGTGTTCGGTCAGCAGGGTGGTCCTCACATTCCTCATTTTCAAGTCAGACGTCAGGATCAAGTGGATTTGAGACATTGCGACCATTCTCCATGCCAAATCGTTTTGTGATGGTGTCAATATAGGTCTCTTGACTTAGGGAGATGCCATTCTCATCTCGGTTGATCTCAAGTCCTAGAAAGCATCTTGCCTCACCCAGATCGGACATCTTGTATTTCGTTTTTAGCGCCGTGATTACTTGGTTAGCAGGACTTGAAGAGGAGTCATCAGAAGTGTTGACTATCAGTATGTCATCAACGTATAGGAGGAGGAGAACCCCGTTCTTGACGTAGAGATTGGGATCAGCAGATGACTGCTTGAGCCCAAGAGATAGCAAGAAATCATTGATGGCCTGGTACCAGAGGCGTGGGGACTGCTTTAGGCCGTATAGTGCCTTGAGTAGACGGACTTTGGCTCCTTTCTGTGTGCGTTCGTCGACCCAGTCCATACCATCAGGCAGTTCCATGTATATGTTGTTGTTATCGATCTTTGGATTGAGGAATGCCGTGACAACGTCAAGATGGCATACCTTCCAATTATGGCTTGAGCACATAGCTAGAAGCAGACGAAGGGTTGTTAGCTTCGAGACAGGGGCAAACGTTTCATTGTAATCGACACCCTGTATTTGTTGCCAGCCCTTGACAACTAGGCGAACCTTGTATCTGGTGGTGCCGTCAGGGTTTCGTTTGGTCCTATATACCCATTTGCTGCCGATAGTTTTTATGTCAAAGGGGACCTGGATAGGAGTATGGTTTTTGATCTCCGTTGTTCCTTCATTGAGGTTTGGTTTTAGGTGATGGTCGGTAAATACTTCGAAGGTGTCATTTTCGAGTATGGCATTCCATTCCTCGATTGTGGCTCTCTTCCACTCTTCTCGGTTAGGGCCGTTCATGGCTTCTTCGTAGGACGTAGGGTCAGAGATGAGGGATGCTTCCAGGTCATTCTCCAGGAGATCGGCACTATCGATGTGGGTAATTGAGGAGAGCAATGCCTCAGCAGAGGAAGAAGAATCACCCCCTCTTTGGTGAGCATTGCGGATGGATTCTCGATTTTTATCTCTTCTAGCCTGGCTAATGAGACGTCTTGAGGTGTAAAGGTCTAGCAGAGAGTATTAGATAGTGTGTTCGAGTACAAGGAGTAAGGGATTAGTCAGAAAAAACTCAATATTATCAGGATAATGCGACCACGACGGGGTACAAGCATGTGAGTTAAGACAATGCGACCACGACAGGGTACGAGCATGTAAAATTAAGGTAACGCGACCACGACGGGGTACAAGCGTGCAATTTAGCCACGACAGGGCATTGACAAACAGTAGATGGGGAGGCCACGACGGGGCACATAAGTATTGGGGAGTGCCTTCATGGCTTCAAGCAACTTGGCAGGGCATGTATTCATTTGGTATTTTAACCCATTGAAAATTTACGTACTTATGGTTTCCCCAGTGCTCATTAAGGCACTGCCAGGATCTTCATCATCCAGCTCATCTGGCCATTCCTCATCTGTGGGGAAACAAATATCTTCTTCAAATCGCCGGAGGAAGGCCTCGGCATCCTCCATGTTGGCATCAAATGCATTCTGGTCTTCCCTCCATACTACGTTTGAGCATTCGATGGCTTTCTTCTGTTCAAAATCCCAAAGGCGCCATACTTTGGTTGTTTTATGTACGTACCCTAGGAACATACAGGGCTTTGATCGGGGACCGAAGTTCTTGTTGCTTCGCTGCTCTTTTGGTATCCACTTGTATGCAGTGCATCCGAAACGCCTCAGGTGGTGTACCTTGGGCTTGGTTCCTGTCAGGGCTTCGAACGGTGACATGTGGTTGGTGAGGCTTGAGTTCGGCGTGCGTTGGTGCAGGTAGCAGGACCTGGCTTTGGTGTTTATGGTTCTGATCATTCGTTCGGCGGTCCCGTTTTTGTGCTGTGTGTACGGTGGGGCTGGTTCATAGGAAATACCATGGATCCCCAGTGTATCGAGAAACATCTTATTGCTGAATTCTCCGCGGCCATTGTCACACCGAAATCTTTTGATCCGATGACCCTGGGCTCTTACCCAGGCGTGGTAATGGGCGAATTTCGCTGTAATTTCGTCTGATGATTTTCCTACCAGAAAGTAGAGCTCAGTGTGTTTTGTGCAATCATCCACATATATGATGTAGTAAGTGGCCCCACCAAGGGAAGAGTGTTTTATGGGGCCACAGAGATCGGAGTGGATCAGCTCAAATGGTACCGAGGAGGAGGGTACCTTTGTTCTCTCGAATTTCTGCTGGTGCTTTGCTCGGATGCAAATGTCACACGAGGCTGTATCGTGGTCTTCAGAGTATTGCACCGTTGCCGCCAGAAGCTTTTTCATCGCTGAGGAGTTGAGGTGTGCTAGACGCCTGTGCCACAGTTCAATTGAATCTGACCTAAGGGTTCTTTGAGGTTCACCAGGGGTCACGTTGGCATCTTTTAGTGGTACAGGGGGGGGATTCAACACCTGGGGAGCTAGGGAATCTGTATTGGTGGGAGGGTATCGGGCCATTGATCGAGTCGTGACAAGTGCTCTTGATAGTAGGTCGATTTGGTAGAGGCCATCGGTTTCCCTTGCTTTCAGGATAAGTTTTCCGCCCTTGGAGATGTTGCATAGATTGTCTGTGAAGGTAGTTTGGTATCCATCTTTGGCAAGTTGACTTACTGACAGTAAGGAAACACGGAATTGTGGTACAAAGTATGCTTCGATACTAAGTTCCCTAAGGGACATTGTGCCCTTGCTTTTCGATTTTATGGAGTGGTCATCTCCCATTGTTATCTCCAGGTTGCTGTTCATTAGATTTCGCAGGAGTCGTTTGTCATTGCAAAAATGGTGAGAGGCACCGGAGTCAACGAACCAGACCGAGGTGTGGGAGTTTTGGGTGATGAGGACTTGTGCAGAGCACAGTGAGGTAGCTCCCTTCTCCTTTGTTTCACTCCTCGTCGTGTCGGCTAGTCAATACCCTGTGCTGTTGCTGGCTTCTTTGCCGGTTGAGGTGAAGTTCGCGCTGCCACTGGAGGTTTTTGCACGTTTAGCTTGCTCGCGGGCAGCCTCACCTTTCCTTTTGATCAGGCAATTTGGGGATTTGTGGCCGGATTCACCGCAGTGGTAACAGGTGTCGTCTTCTGAGGTCTCCCGGTGGCGTTTGTTGTTGGACTCGGGTTTGTAGTAACACTTCTCGGTGTTATGCGTTGAGGACTGGCAGTCAGTGCACCAGCGGTTTTCCTTATTGTGGTGTGCTCCTCCATGACCTACTCCTCGTCCTCTCCCTCGGCGTTGACCTGAGCCATGGTTGCTGCTTCTCGAGTAATACACATCCGTGACGGCAGCGGGCTGGGTCTTCATGGCTCTGATTCTCTCATCCTCCTTTAGAGCGTCAATAATTTCTTCGATACTGGCGTCAGCCCTGTTCTGGAGAATCTTTCCCGTTACCTCGAAGACTGGGGGAAGGGAGGAGAAGATGTGTGTTCGGAAGGCTACATCTGAGATGGCTTCGCTAGATCCGACAATCTGGTTCCGAATTTCTAGAAGCGACGAGAAATAATCGCCGATTGGTGCTCCAGGTACTGGTCTCATGGACATGAATTGCTGGTACAGTGCCTGTCGTCCCACCGCACTGCTAGCCGTGTTGCAGCGCTCGCCAAGGGTGAGCCACATATCTTCGGGATCATCAATGTCGTCAATATAGACGCGGACACCGACAGAGCACGCATTGTAGATTACTGCGGCTGCGTCCTCACGGCGTTGAATATAGTTTGTTCTCCGGAGTTCGGCCGCACTTCTTTCTGCTGGGGTTGCTCCGGGCGCCGCAAGGGGAGGAATACTTTCTGTTCCGTCGACAATATTCCAAGAAAGAATGGCTCGAAGGACGCGACGCATGTTTCCTTTCCATGCGGCATAGTTGAGGGTTGTAAGTCTCGGGAATGACCCTTTCGGGTGTTTGTACATGTCCGAGGATTCAGTTGATGACATTGTGGCGTGAAGCGGGGGAAAGAAAGCAAGAAAGAAAAAAAACGAATATTGGATATTGAGAATTAAATTAATGGTGGTATAAAGCGGTTACGCGAGAGGGCTCATAACCTGTTAAAATAAGTGGAGTATTGGAAGATGGATTAGGAGTTATTGGTTAAGGTACAAGAAATCAGCAAAGATATAAGAGCTCCATAAGTCTTCCATATAGCCAAGAACCGCAATGCGACAAGCCACACATGCAACATACATATTCCATTTCAACAGAAGGCAAAGCGGTCCACAAGTTTCCACAATCCACAGCTTTAGTAAATCTGCAAAACCTCTCTATTGGTGTTGTTTTAAACGTTACGTGCGAATCCCCCGCTCAAAAAATCCGAGGCAACGTTTATCTGTCCACCATAATTGTGTGACTCCAAATGTGGTCATTCACATGGCTAAATATCGAGTTTCGACATACATATCTCCTCGGTTGTTCGGTCTACCGAAAGGTTCTGAAAAAGAAGTCGAGAAATGAGGATAGAGGTTTGAGCCCTAGGACCCTGAATCGAGTTGGACATACAGATTTCTGTAATGAATCTACGGAGTAGTCACCAGTTAATTCAGTATCCAGCACCGCCTCTCTCGGCTACACCCCCCTTCACAGATCATAGTTGGTTCAGGGTTCCAGACAGAGGTCTGGTGGGCTGGGCATGTTCGGGTAAGTCGCTTGTCAGATGTGGGAGGCAAAGCGGGGTGAACACAGGTGAATGCACATTTGATGACGTCACAGGGCAGCGCGTGCACTCTACCTGACGGGTTGTTACCCTACTTCATCTTCGAACGCGTCGAGCTTCCCCACGTCGCGTCTCTTGCATCTCCAAAACCCCGCATTCTCTCCAAACACGGCTGCCTACACCATTCGAAGTCAAACATGTCTCACGGTAGTTATGAAGAGATTCAGATTTCGTTTTCCGATGGTGATGTTTCCCGGCACCCTACCAACACCACCAAACCCGAACCTAAAGCAGATGGAAGCTATGATTACTTTGAGCCATTGGGTGAAGACTCTTCCAAGGGCGTTCTCTACCGTCAAAAATGTGCAGCAGGTGTCATAGTGGATTACCTGCCTGCTGGAACCGAAGGACGACAGTTTATGTTCAAGACCCTTCCCGCTGGATACGCCCTTTTTGAACACGTAAAAGTCAATGTATGTCCCTTATTATTACCACTAATACATACCATACTGATAGTTCCACTATAGGGTTCGAATATTAGGAAAGACACCTACCTTTTCGGCCACCCGAATGGAGGACGCTTCAGATCCCCCGCCGAGTTCATCCCTCATGTCAAATACCTCGCCGCCAACAGTCCGGAGAACGCCCACGCCGCCACGCCAGCAGATAAGATCTGTACGTGCAAGTTATGTGGTGTTGGAGGACGTTCCGGCACACCTATCCGTGCCTCCGGCCCCGTATCACGAGGCAAAGCCATCCCACTACGAGCTGCACACCCCGAAGCCGCACGTAGAGAAGTCGCCAAAGAAGAGCGTCTCGGAGAGCGAGAAACCTTGGGCTATATCTTCCGCAAGGGTGAGGTTGTATGGATCTGGTGTGGCAAGGAAGAGTTCCTCTACAGCACGACCAAGGGTGATACCTCTCTTTGGGCTGCCGCAGTGATCGTTGATAGACCCTCGGCCACTGCCCAGCTTCTCCCCGAAACCCCCCTCAACACAAGCTTCGACGATATCGTCGCTGGCAACACCCCCTGGGTAGAATCCTTGAAGAATTGCCTTTATACTGTACACCTCTGCAACTCCGAGAACCCCGAAGAACCCGGAAAACCCATCTCCAACATCCCGCAACACTTTCTCCGCCCTTGGCTTGCCCGTATCGACGATGCAACAGGCGAACACCCCTCCATCCCCCGAGCCAAAGAGATAGTAAAAACCTTCAACCTCTTCGACCACGCATGTACCAAACCCCATCCCACCGACCCCGCCGGTAAAGCAGAACTCTACAATGGCATATTCCTGGGTTCGGAAAAGATCTTCGTCGGGGACCCGGTGCGTATATTTACCGATCTGCAAGACCCATCCAAGGGAGAAGATGTCCTTCTTGTCGACTCCATCTTCGTTTCCAAACGTGAAAACGCCACCGCAGAATTTTTCCTCACCGGAAAAATTTATTACCAACACCCTACAGACCCTGCTGTAACGCCTGAGCAGTTCGCTAACCTACATTTCAGGATGCGTAGACTGGGTTACGTAACCGGGGAGATGATGCGCTGGTGTTCACGGTCTCAATCTGAGAGAAAATCCGCGTCTTCAGTCCGTGGGATCTTAGGACGGTGGTATGAGCCCGAAGCCGTCGCTCACTGGAGTCGCCCCGGAGCTACTGAGGAGTCAAAACTTGCTAGGACTGAAATAGTCCGCATGACGGAAAATAGAAAGCAGGCACTGGGATGGAAGAGTATCAAGGGCATTGAATTTATGAAGGATGAAGATAGGCGAGAGTTTAGAAAGGCGCTGCTGGCGAATAAGATGAAGGATATCGCGGTTGGTGGTCAGGCTACACCTACGCCCAGTTGGAATCCCGTTAATGCATCCCCGGCTAAGACCCCAATCAAGACGAGTGCTATGGCTATGGCTGTGGCGGATGATTTGGCGGATGATGAGGAGGATGAAGAACCGGCTGGGAAGAGGTTAAGGGTTGATGAGGCTACTTAGAAAGCTGCTGGGAAGGTTGATGGGGCAGCTTAGAACGCTGTCGGAGGTACCAGCATGGCTTCTGAGAGTAAAGTCGTTGAGTTACCGATAGGGTTGTGGGAAATAGCGAATGGTAAAAAGATGTTCCCCCAAAAGAAAGGAAAAATGGTGGATCGGATGAAGAATTCTACAGACCTCTTGGTAACCCCCGTAACAACCAGACGAAGTCAACGTGACCGACAGTCTGTGTTGCGACATGGAGACAGAAGATACTCCGATGGAATCTGAGAGTAATGTCTAGTAATGAAATGATGGGGAAGATGTAATGAATACTACTTTATTTTTGGCGCAATTTTTTTTTGGGGGGGGGGGTCTTTTTTTTTATCGCTGTTACTGCAATACGGATTTTTGTACACAAGATGAACTGAATAATGGTATCTTTAGGCTGCGGTTTTTCGAGTACATATTTTTAGGTGGGCCGGTTTGAGACCAGAATATCAACGGTGCACTCTCTGTAGCTCCGAGCTCTGGTGCGTCGTGACTCGAGACCAATGACTCGCAGTGATTATCCCATGTATGATCGTATAAATGCAAAGTACATGTATGGTTCGGGTTATGGGCACGGTTTGGATCCGGGTGAACATCAGACATGTTTTCAAAATTCTCGAGATATGTAAATCGCGATAACCACTACAAAGCCTTCTCCTTCCACTTTCATCTGATCAGTTTGTTTTGGGCCCCACTATCCTGAATTTCCTCGGCCACAATCCCACCCTCCATCCCGTTCTCAGTCTCATCCACAATATCGTCTTTAATCTCGTCTTGACCCGTAATGAATCGATGGCGAATTACAGCTGGCTGGTCAGCTTCGGTTTCATATGGCTGTTCTGCGCCTCTACCTCGTAAAAAAATCGGTTGCTTCATCATGCCCTCTCTCCAGCTCCAATACAGCCACCCAGGATAGAAGCCTTTCTCGCATTTTCTTACTGTCCTCATTGCCTTTTTTGTCCAGCCTTTTCAGTATCATCGCGTACATGCCATTCAGGTCACGTGGCATTTCTTGAAGTCGAGTTGCAATTCTTTGGCTTGAAGGCTTCTCAAGTTCGGCCATCGGAAGTGCTACATGTAGACACAAAGATCTTCAGTTAGCTATCTTCCCAGAATATGAAAGACATAATCGCTTACCAGCATATTTGAATATGCCATCAGAATTGTGGATGACGGTATCAAGGATTGAATATTTGTGCCGTTCTAAACCCCGATGGAATTTCACACAGTGCACCACAAATCTGGAAATGTCGTTGTCAACATCCATATTGACTACCTGGACCGAAGTGCCGTCAAAAAGAAACTGCGATATTGGTCGGCCTGTTACGACCACCCGAATCCCCTTCCTAATACCGGTTAGTAACAGCTTCTCCATAATGCCACGATTTTATTAGGCTGAAAGACGAGACTAGCCACAGTCTCAACTGGAGACGAAGTTCTCGAGTCGCCATCCCTGCAAAAGAAGTACAATATCCGGATAGCATTGTCTTGTTTAATTTCATTGATAAAGTGGGATGATAGAACGGATTTACCGGATCCTTTAAAAGATAGTGGTAAGCGCTAACTATGTTAAAAACAAAGACCAGCGTATGACTTACCATGTTTACCTTCGATAAACAAGGCTTTCCGTAGTGGGGATCTTTATTCCAGGCTGAATAAATATCCATAATCCACTCTTATGTTCCTGACAAATTCATTTGAAGATTTTCCCCATACTCTACTTGGGCTTCTATTGCGTTAAGCCATTGCAAACATATCACTGGACTCGAAGTTGGTATTGTAATCGAAAACCAAAGCTATATTTTGACTCTTACACCTGAAACCCTAGACGGTTTCAATCACCATATCAGCAAGAGTTCTCGATCCCTTCTCGCTGTTATCTATCTCATCGATGTACCGTTGAAACTTAGTAGCGTATGTATCGAATTCGAAGGGGTAGCTGGTATTCTGGCTGAAGTAGTTTACCGCCTTTATCGGAAATACTATGAATGATGCATAAAATCGCGAAAGAGCGATTTTTAACCTGTCATACAAAATTTTTGTCGTATCTAAAGACAGAAGATTCAAATTTTTAATGTATATCGAGGCATAGATCCCGCAGTTTACCATAGTCCACGATATCTTTTTGAGCGCTCCTTCGAGAGCTCGCGGGTTGTTTTGGTGATTCAGATATGCCTGTTCATTCTTAGCATCGAATTATAAACTTTACGGACTTCAGTTTCTCAATCTGAATAATAAGCCAAACCGAAGGCCATACTAATGCTGTAATTATTGGACTGTGACCCACGGCGATGTCAACCACATTGGCATACCGATCTTTGATTGCCTTTTTACCAATGCGCTTCTGATCTCTGCCATATTTCGCTAGTTTTGCGTCTTCTGTCACCGATTTTATCGAATCCGAAAACCTCCCAGAATCCAGCATAAGCTTTTCACTTTTGTTGAGTCCGGACTTAGCCATTTCGCGGGCCGTCTCCCACAACACACTGTGTTAAGTTAGTAAAATCTCCAAAAGAGCTTACAATCCACAGTTGTATTAGTGAGAGAAATACGCGTTGGGAACTCGAGGAGCATTCCGACCGGCAATATCGGAAGCAGGATTATCGCTAAGAGCTTTCACTACTAGTTGTTCTGCGGGAATCGAAGATGTTTTTCGGAAACCGAATATTTGACAGAGTTTATGAAGGCTGCCGCCTATCGGTGAAATATAGAGACGCAGACGTCTAAGCCGGGAACTAAAAAACGCCACGTCTTCGAGCTTCCCATTATCATTGTTCGAATTCCTTCGTGCACCGTAGTCTAAATTATCTAAAACTATACCATTTTCTGCGCTAGCCTCGGAGTCCCCGGTGATAGTTTTTGTCGGCCGATTTGAAACATAGTGCAGAGGATTGCGCATTCCACTGGAGTCCTCCAAACTTTGATCGAGCAATACCATGCCTTGGAGTTGCCCATCATCACTATAGGAATCCCTACATGAACCAAAGTCTAAACCATCTAATACGATATTGAAATCTGCGTTAGTCTCAGATTCTTCGGCGCTGTTTTCGGTCTCAACAGAAAGATGGTGCTCTGGACTGTAGATATCGCTGACCAGAAGAAGCTCGAAAACCGCGAGATCCGAGATTTTGGATATGGCAGTTACGTAAGTCCACTTTGTACGACCTGTAGCCTCCGATGACAGCGAAACTGCAGAGGGCCAGACGTGTCCATTTTTGTAGACTCTCATATTCCATAGTACAAACTCGAAAGCATGGCGAACTGGTTCGCGAATGGTGGATACCGATAGTATAGACCTAACACTTCTTATGGATGCAGTTTCAACAGTAGACTGGGCTGTGGAATGGCCCCTGAACTGTGCGGTGGTAGATGTGTCAAATATCGAAATACCGGTGGTATCCTGTCTGGCCATGATGCTGCGTAAGCGGATAGAGTGATTATCTCCCCCGGTGACTTGCACGCATGTGCAATATCCGAATTTCGCTCAATATTTGCATATGACGTTGTTCTCTAAGTTCATCTGTTAGTCTAGGGCTTTCAAACTTTCGCTCAAAAGGATAATATTACCTTTGTCCAATTTTCAACGCACTTCAAGCCAGGTTCAATGTTCCCTTGTGCCTTTCCAAATGAGCTTGTAATTCCTTTCAGTACCTTCCTTTATAGCCCACTTAACCTTATTCCAGAGACGTATCAACGTCCTTCACCTCAACAAGAAGCTGTTCCAATTCCGAAAATACGAGGAAACATCCGGCCAAAGAAGTGAAAAGCGCTTCAATAACAGGTTGGCCTGAATATTGTGGTAGCTTTAAAATGTCTTGGGCTTTGTTTTGGAAAAAGCAATTCACCTAGATCTCGAAACACGGTGGTAATTGAATCGATTTCGTGGTTCAATGTGGTGACCGATTCATCTGCATTGACCATACTGGCAAGGCGAGGAGAGAGACGAGGAGCAGGGCGTACCTGGCGAGGAAGAGGTCAGGGACGTCAAGGAGGCGAAGGTTGCTGAAGACGTTTGAAAAAGAGAATAACACTGCGAATTTGTCTGCTCTCAAGAATTTTGTACGAATTTACTGATTACTTTGTTTGTTTGATGGTTATTAAGGCTGAAAGAACGAGGATCGTAAAACATCTGTTTTATTAGAGTTACACTGTATTTATCGCGATAGACGTGGGTTCCGCACATAGAGGAGGAAAGGACATCACGCCCTTCGGGGAATCATCAGAAAGGACCTGGAAGGGGGCGACTGTTAGAGTGAATCGATAACATCTATTCATGGAGAAAGCTATGGTTTATATACATGATAGCGGCGATGATAGCGGCGATAAGACCTGTGTAGCAACCTACAAAGAGTGAAGAACAAACTTGCCGGTGCAAAGTGCAGTTGGACACCTCAACAGCGACGAGGGCGCCCTGGCATAAGCGGAGTTATTAGGATAAAGAGCTGCATTATGGGGACGATTAGATTTAGAAGTTAGACGATTACTGTAATAAGCCCTTAAGGCCCAAAATCCTCACCGGATAGAACAGTAGGGAATGTAAATAAATAAACAAAAGAGTCATCTGTACCTGCCATACTAGAACCAAAGCCAGACAGTAGTTCTCCAACTTTCTGAGAAGTTCCGACTAGTCCAAGCACCGAGGCACCGAAGGAAATAGGATCGGCCATAGTCTCCTAGACGACGCGGAAATTTATATGGGAGTAACTAGTTAATTGCGGAAGATGCGGGCTAATTGTGATCGGAGCGGTAAACTAAACGAAATCCACGGCCCGCCGTCGAAGGAAATTAAGCCCAATATGACAATTGGAAAGCGCTTCAAAATCGTAGAAAGTTGCCGTAGCCAAAGATCGAAGTGTTGGAACTTGAAATGCGCTGTGAACTGGACGTATTAAGGAACGATTGCAGGGTATCCAGCGATGAGGCTGAACGCCAACCTTATGACTAACACCTGCCTATCTGGGTTTAATCAGAGTAATCTATGCATATGCGTGATAACAACTGGGCAGTACACACTGCGCCTCATGATACAGGTACATAACGCAGCAAGAAAAAGTATGAGTTCTACATAGAAATCCTCGGGAGCTGTCTAAAACTATATGTAAGTATCGGTAACCCATACCTTTCAGGTATATCTTTCATTGAGCACTTTCCGCACCAGAAAGCTGCGTATGCTAAGTTCAGCGAGCGAAACATCGAATCACGCTAAATTAATCTACTTTGCAGGCAACTCCAATGAGGCACGATCATGATTCATGATTGTCAGGAACGTCCCCCTCTGTAAATTCTCTTCTGACGCGCTTTTCGATTCCACTTTCCTTTCCAACTTTCGGCGCCTATTCTGTGTCTCAATCTTTTGAATTAATCTAGCTCAGGGCATTTTTACAGGTGCGTAGTTAAGTACACTGTATAGGTAGACAAGGCATAATAAGCGTGCGATTGCGTTTGACGAGGCTTCAAGTGATAACGAGTGTAGCTGTACTTAGCTGGATAATTATCGATTTGTCGGAAAGGTTACCTCAATATGAAGTACTCGGCAGCCTAGTGAAGCGGAGCAAGCATGAGCGATTTTGGGGATAGGCGCTTGCGAAGAGTTAGCGTTCGACGTTTGACGCCGGTTGAGCGGTAGAGGCGTTAGCACGAGGCAGCCTGATATACCTACTTAAAAGACACATATAAGAGCTCATTAGAGGGATTTCGCAAGGTGCAATATACAAGAATTCGGAGCAACATGATGCAGAAGGTCACAGTTTGGCAACTTCTGGGCGCATATACAGTGTATAATACGTGCTCCTGTCACGGAGTTGCACTTTTTCGACAGCATGTTGTATTCTCATTGGAGAATGGGAAACCATCCAACGCGGTACCAAAGTTCGCGTTGTTTTTGTTCTCTCGATACCATTAACAATGTCGCATGTACACCAGGCTTGCGCGCCTATGGCGATTAGCATTTAGGTGGCTTCGGGTGGCTTTTCGACTGAGTGAAAGAGCAGGATCGGGGTACCAAGCGCGAGGTCAACGAGTGCGGATTTGTGAAGCGTGATTGTGTCGAAAATTGTTACGAACGGGCAATTAAAGAACCATGAGAGTACAAAACCTAGAAGTCTATGTCTTGACTGTTCGTTCCAATGTTGATTATAGGTTATGGTAATCCTGAACTTGTGGGGGGACATTGCTGGGAGTTATCATAGTAGCAGCTTGTGTGCGTGCTGGACAGCGCTGATATACGGCGAAGATTTACCGATCGGACGAATAATAGTCCAACGCTACAGCTCGGATGAGATAGTAACGCTGCTAACGACCGGAAAACTTCAGCTAAAAATCTACGCCTCATGATTGCGTGTACATTCCTCGAAATATGCAAATTGAAAGCGGCTATGTTAGCTAGACTCTAGCCAGCGTCGTCTCGTGCGATTCGGTCCGTATTTTAATGACGAAATTTGAAAATAAGCTCTAAGATGTTGTGAAACATTGGCAGGTGCAGGGCGCATTTGATAGAGTTCAGAATGTCAGCTTCGTCGTCAGCTTATTTGAATTTGAAGATTTGCTTTCTTCGGGCCCCAGAAACATGGTTCTAGATACGCCGATAAAGTCCGATCAGGCATATGGAGAGCTCGCGGGAGGCTGAACATCAGCCGTGCCGTGTCTATTACGCACGCTCCGGTTCGTGAGATCCAGCACAATTCAGGCGATGCGTCGTCCAACCAAACATATCTGAGGCGGATGCAGGTGCGGTTCAAAAGCTTAGCCTTGCTACATTTAGAATCGTGCTTAGGGTTACACACAGCTGCAAAGTTGGTAAGATCGAATAAATGGTTTGTGATAATTCAAGCTCGACGTCATGACAATACGAAAGTTGATTTCGCAAACCCATTACTGCGCCACACCCTGAAAATCCAACTCGATCAAACGTTATCGTACCTTGCATGCATTCCCAGGTAGCTGAGCCCTTTCAGTCCCTGAAGACGCAAGTTAAGCTTTCCGCTAATCACTGCAATACCCAGCCAATTTATTATGTTCCTGAACTACATGCACGGGATTCGAAGTTCTAGGCAGGCTTCGGAATCAGCCGTAGCGACAAAACAAATATAGCGCACGGGAACATCAGCCAAGCCATCACTTATTCGGCCGAATTCATGGTAGAGTACATACAACAACCCCACGTACATTGTCACACCGCAGGCTGTTCAACAGCGATAGAGACACAATCAATGCACTTAATATTGATTTGAAGACGTAGCGGAATATCTTCAATAGCTCAAGTTTCAATAAAAATATTCACGGGTATCGGATCCATCATGTGTGACCAGATTTTGCGGCAATATCACCCGCAGCGGATCTCTCCAGTTAAGAACTCCGGATCGGTCATCGACCTGAAGCTATATGTACATCCAGTAACACCTACTCTACACCTGGCATTGCATCACTGGCCCATGAGAGCGGCGGAACACACTTCAGCCACAGAACGCACTCGGTGATTACTTTCACATCTGCTGAACGCGCAGGAGCGGTATTCTTAGCAGATATTCCGTGGAGGGTGATACGGGTGATGTACGTATTTTAGCGGGGTAAACCGGCCTGCGTTAGATATATAACATCCCCGGACGAGCTTCCAATTATTTCTGCATCAGTACGTCTTTCTAGAGAAATCGAGAGGATGTTGGTCTCCGCGATTTTCAGCCTCGCCTTTCTTGGCGGATCCATCGTTGCCGCTCTCCCCAGTCCAAATGATGCATCATTCTTGGGACTTTTCCGCCGTCAGGCTCCAGCTATCCCGCCAGCAAACCCCGTCTGCAATGTGAACAATCTTCCAATCAAAGCACCTAAACCCAATATCTGGGGCGATTTGAAAAGCGAAGAGATTGGCTCTATCATCAAGTGGCTCCTCAAACCCGAGCAGGGTCTAAACATAACCTACCCATCGGACAACGCAACCGCCTTTGACAACATTCTTGGAGTGGTGGAGTTGGTCATGCCAAACAAAACCGATGCACTGAATTATATGGATAACGGTGGTAAAATGCCAAAGAGGTATGCTCGAGTTACGGTAGACGTTGGTAATTCTGATATCCCATACCTCTACGAATACATGGTTTGTGTGTCCCTTTAGATAAACATGAAAGTATCTGGGGGTAACAAGTCATAGGTTGGGCCACTACCAATTTCAGATAAAACTACGCTTCAGCCATATGCCTTTGCGTACAATGGTGGGCATAGCCGTACACCGGCTTATGCTCGAGACATGGGCAGGTGGCTTGGGTCTCAAGCCGGGATGATGTCTCGGATGTACGATATTACCATGGACTTACTCGGCACGGTAAATTTTTACTGCTCACCAATATTCGCCGCTAATTCAAATAGTACATCAATGGGACCGATAATGATACATCCATCCTGACCCCTATCGATCCTATTCTGCAGGAGGACGGTCGGATGATGGTGTGGGTCGAATGGCGGAAACCACCGGCGCAAGGCAGTATCTATGATACTACAACGCTCCTTGGTCAAGGACTATTTATGAAATTCGGTTTGTCTTGCATTATGTCTTGCTTGACATACTAAGCTAATCAAAACCACAAAACAGACGTCACGGGACGTAGCGAAAGCGAATGGAAATTACTCAATATTCTCTACGACAACATTATGTATGACAGCATAGGCGAGTTTCGAAACGCATGGAAGAAGCCGGGGTTTCACAAACTACCAAAGGCGGAGGATGGAGATTGGGCTTATGCAACAAAGCACGAGGGCAAGTTGCCGCATGACGACAAATTACCTCCAATTGCGGAACAAAAAGAGCAAAGATGGCAAGTGGATAAGGATGCGAAATATGTCAAGTGGATGGACTTCTCATTTTACATTGGTTTCTCGAGGGATCTGGGAGTGGCCTTGTTTGACGTTCAATACAAGGGGGAGAGAATCTGTGAGTAATGCAAGTGATATTCTACGACGGACGCTAATTCCCGTAGTGTACGAACTCGGGTTACAAGAGGCAGTGGCGCACTACGCAGGTGCTGATCCTAGGGCATCCTTGACGGCTTATGCGGACTCATTCTACGGTATGGGCTCGTTGCTCTTCTCCTTGGTGAGAGGGTATGATTGCCCAACATACGCAACATATCTCGATACCGCAACAGTCGCCCAGGGAAATACATCAACCAACCATGATTCAATCTGTATGTTTGAAATGGATGCAGGGTACCCAATCCAAAGACACTTTGGGGGCAATAGAAATGGTGCCTACGTTACTGTGACCAAGAATATTGCTTTTGTTCTGCGCTCGGTTTCAACTGTTGGAAACTATGACTACACGTTTGAGTAAGTTTCACTCTAAAGTTTACTAAAGTGCGAGTACTGATTGAGTAGTTATATATTCTACTACGATGGATCGATAGAGGTTAAAGTTCGCGCCAGTGGTTACATCCAGGCGGCATACTATGCTCACAACCACGACTATGGTTACCGGATTCACGAGCACCTTTCAGGATCTATGCACTCTCACGTTCTCGCGTTCAAAGCAGACTTTGATATCAAGGGACGGAAAAACACATTCGAAAAGACCGCGATTGTTTCAAAGGCCGTTGAATACCCGTGGTCAAAGAAACCCCGCAACACAATGAAACTGGAGCGTTCATTGATCGAAAACGAAGACGATGGAAAGATTAACTGGCCCAGTAATGGCGCTAGCATTTACTCTGTCATCAATGTAGACAAGCCAAACAAATACGGAGAATACCCTGGATACAGAATCAGTAAGTTTCCATACATAACGTGTAGCTAAGGGTTAGGGCTAACATATTCAGTGCCGGGATTTGGAACTCCTGTGCATCTTCAGATTGAGAAGTCACCTGTCTTGAAGAATGTGGCAGAATTCTCGACTCATCATCTGTACGTCACGAAACAGAAAGACACAGAACCAAGGCTTGCAGCTGCCGCCAATAATATGGATGGAGAACATCCGCTAGTGGAATTCGGGAAGTTCTTTGATGGAGAGAGCGTTAAGCAAGAAGACATTGTTGTTTGGTTTAGTGAGTACAAAGTATCCAGAGTAACAGTAAACATTTCTAATTCTATCAGATCTGGGAATGCATCATGTTCCGCACACTGGAGATCTCCCGAATACGGTCATGACTGGTGCACAATCATCTGTGATGATCTCACCCCACAACTATCTACCCGAAGATGCATCGCGGCAGACGATGCAACAAATCCATATAGCGATGGGAGAAGGTGCTAATGGCGACAACGTCATTTCTAATTTTGGGAAGAAGGAGTACATTTGTGCAGCGGATTATGAGCAATTCGTGTGGTCTTCGGAGAGGATCAAATATCAGGACGAGCAGAGATCTCTTCATTTTACTAGCGGTAATAACGGTAACTAGATGGGGTTTGGATGGGGACAAGGTTTTAATGTTGATCAATGAGTAAATGTTTTGTTTTATGGAGTTTATTTTGTAAATGGGAATTTGAAAGTTAAATGGTTGCACCTTGGTTCAAATCTGTGTCATGAATGACTGTGCACTTTAATCCAACTAATAGTTGCTGAACACAACAGTGGTGCAAAGACTTGGACTAGAATGGGTGATCAAATCTTCGCCAAGACGGGACCTTACAGGGGAAACTAACGTGGGCGAAACTAGTGAGATTGTAATACGTTACCCCAAGCCTTAACACCAGTTCTTTCACAACTAGCCGCATTAAGTATTCGAAAGCCCTGGGTTTTCTGTTTTCTTCTTATGGTAGCTATGCGAAAAACACTTACCAGAGAGCTATTCCAGTACCTCTTATTCCCGATAAAACCGAGACTATAGCTGAAGATTCGTTGATGTTCTTGCGAAATGCGCAACTTACAACTATTACGGATCCACTTGCTCATGCCTCATGGCAGACCTTCCAAGAGTTTTTGCAGTTAACCAGGTCAAAGCAGTTACCTGGTTCGCTAAACTGGTAGTTATTATCAGTCCGGTTGGTTTTAAGGTCTGGCAGTTTGTAAGTGGTTCTGTTTGGATCGTCGGGGGACCTGGGAAAACTCAGTTTGCGGGGGTAAACCGAAAAAACTGGGTTGGCTGGATCATGAGTCTTGGGAGTCTGTTGAAAGGGGTTCAAAATAGAACCCGTTACCAGCGCAAGCTTTTGTGACTCTGAGGGTTATGATGATATCCCCAGAGATAGAACCCAAAGTTCACGCACTGTGAATCAGGTTCACTGGGTACCCACAGTTATGTCGTTTAACTGGTTGTACCACTGCCTACGACTTAAATATAACAGTTTCATCCGTAGTTCAGTTTCATCCGTTACATAGTTGGTTCCGTACAGTTTGGTCTCCATTTTGCACCGGTTTGTGCCGTTGGAAGGTCTGCCTCATGGTGACCTTTACATTTTTGAGCGAGCTGTGAATGAGATCGTCCGATACCAACCGGTGCTGAAAACTTTCTTCAAACGACCGATAACATGATTCATTGCATTTATGCTTGCTGTTTGTCTTACAGACAACCAATATATGGCGCAGACTGCAAAAGTTTCCATCTGGAATTAGCAATCGTTTTGCTATTGTGCGCTTCTAGACATCAGATCCAAAAATTTATAATAGGATGACCTCAAAGATTGAACTTGTGGTACAGACGCACGGTCTAGCTACAACAATTACAAGTCATAATTTCCCCACGCCCGAGTATTTCATAGGCGAATCTATATTCAGGATAAAGTTGCATACGTATCAGACTCAGCTGACGGTTACGACTTCCAGCGTCATGATCAGTCATGCAGAAGGATCGGAAGTCGGCTTCAAGGCTTATAATTGAACGCAGGAGCTGGACAGGTTCATTATAATAAATTAGATACACCGCTTCCGCGCAATGTTTCATCTTGCTTCATGTATTTTTGGTGATGGAGAATGATCGAAATCGGCTAGGTGCTAGGAACTTCAAATTTTACTCATCGAGTCACCACACAGGCTGATTTGCCACTGGTAAAGTAAATATCATGCGGCAATATTATTAATGCCTACGCATACGAGTTCTGGGGCTCTGCATCATCTGGTTGGGGTTATCCCATGTGGTAATGGAGGCAGTAGTGGCCGTGACCCGCGCTGCTTGGGGATAGGACATCGTCATCCGCCAATTGCCCAACGTTCCACCTCTCCCTCCACCTAGACTCCAGTCAAGACCCTTCACTTGACTACTCGGACAACGCCGTTCTCATTGCCGAATTGACCCGATAGAGAAGTTTTCATCAGTCGCCGCAGCTGCCTAAACGACTGCTTTTGGCTGATGTGAAAATTGTAGCAGACTTTGCAGGTGCCTCAAACCGTTCAAACTCGACAGAACGAAACAACTACCGGTTCCAATTATATTCACCACCCAAAACCATGTTTCAAGGAACCAGAAGAGCCCTCCTAGCAGCGCGAACGACATCCTCTGCAGGACGGAGGCAGGTTTGACAGCCGTCAGCACCTAACCTCCACATCGGGACTCAAAAAGGAAGCAATAGCAGTTTGTGAGGGTCTGGTGAATAGTAATCTCTATACAACAGTGCTGTCAGCCTTCAGCAATCTGGTGGATTTGGTTACATACTCTGGCTGTGGAATGTCGACTCGTCGCACCTACTGCTGACATGCACACGTCGCGTTACACAGAGAGAACATCCAAGGCACACAGCAGCAAAACATCTTCACATCTCACACACTGCGCGGCACAATTTATCATCGGATCCACCGGCTTATTTCGTCGATCACGATGGTGTTTTGTGCGCGGCAAGATCGCCAAACACGGGGGGAACGACTTGTGATATCTGCCTTCGATCCACGAAGCGAGCGAAGGCCAATCGGGACATCTACACCGCAAGAGGCTTAGTAGCCCGCGTAATGCACTCCAGTGGCCGTGGTAGCTGCATGGGAAAAAAGCTTCGAAAAGCTTGTCTTCTGTGTAACCAAACCTCATGGGGTAAGACAACGGCGGAGGTGGACCGGAGTGTAAGCCGGTTCTTCCCCGCTAAGTCCGAGTCCGAGCGAACGTGATTTTTTCCGAGGAGGTGATTGCACGCTGATTGATGGGGTCCCGATTAATTCAGTCTCTAATTCCGTGGCCCGCACCGTGAAGCAGAGGATCAAAGCTTCGTTAGCACGGTTGGAAGCGACGGAGAATCGTTGTGGAGAAGGCGATTGCGCGGAGAAGCTTCTGGTTTCGAGGCTCAAGGCGTTTTTCGCGCTCTTCGTGGCCTCTTCGTGATCACCTCACCGCTTCGGAGGCGGCCGACCCATCCGATCCTAGACGGACCGAAACACCCAACCATCCGGAAAGACGGCAAGCCGTGAACAGTACGCAATCCAAAAAGCATATACCTTTTGTGGATGCAGGGTGATATCACAGCGTGCTATCAAAACCAGAGTTTTCATTTTCAATTGCTGTTTGTTAGAGACGGCAGCACCCAATGATACGTCAAGCCATACCGGAGCCGAGGGAAATTGAAGGATTGCAAATGTCGCGTACAAAGACCGTTTGTGGATATTCTTTTCGATTCTGGACTTTCCACACCCGCTGTTGGCGCTTGTGGCCAGGCATGCATCGAAGGTGTTCGCGGCCTGCTAAACTGAGACCAGAGATCTTCACGACTTTGTACGAGCACATACTCTGGGGTTCCTCACGCCCTGAACTTTGAATCTCGGTTCATGGACAAATCGGACAATCAGTTGCAGGATATTCTTGGATTTCTCTCTGGGGGAAGGGGGTTTAACCCCCATTCGCGCTACGTGGGGAGCATGTTTGACTAGTCACTTTAATTATTGTTTAGCGGGTTTGGGATGCGGAGATGAACTCTTGATGTGCACAAAAGCTTCGCAGCTTCTGCCATGTCAACGGCTAAGCTAAGCCTTATGGACGTCTGCAATGGACGCCGGCCGTACATTTTTGACTCGCCTACACCCTTGAATTTGAATGTATCTGGGGACATAGCAATATACGATCCAAGGGGACGTATTCGCTGCTGATGCAGGTGTTTTGATGATTACTGATATCGAAATCCAGGGGTGTTATGGTTGGCATATTGAAAGAGTAGTGCGACTGCCGACGAAATAGGCAACGCTCACTGCCTCGTCATGCAATGGAAACCCCTCAATAGTTCACCCCCAAGCTGCAGACGACATTCTAATGCATCCGCATCGTGATGGGAAGTATGGGAACACCTGGCTACGGGCTGCCAGATTGTATGCACATATTCCACAAGGATTTATTGGGCACACTCACGCAGGGCAGATGAAGAGCCCCAAAACCTGCTGCCTCCGTATACACGGCCGCCTTGTCTTGAGTTATTGCGCGGAAGTCCGGATCACTCGCAAGGAAGTGATACTGCATGGCTGCAATATGGACATGGCAACGGGGGTTCGTGACACTAGAGTCACACTCGAACTTCAGTCAGCGTCCCTTTAGAGAAAGGTAGAGCTTACTCAAGACTGGAGTAAACCATGGCTTATCAGGATCAGTTGGACCTGGTTGCAGAGCAACTAAAAAACCCACTATGGACCCTACTTAGCCGTCCTTCCCGTCCGCCTGGAAGCTTAAAAGATCCTTTATAATTTGGACGCGTCGACTTATTGGTTAGACCGAAGCCAACGGGGAGTGACAGTTGCTAGGGTGTCGCAGTTTTTGGTCCGATTGATATGACTGGGATAACCTGCGTCATCATCAGCAGCATCTCTCGAAGGCAGACGCCTTCTGTGTGACCGGACCTGGCGGACGGAGAGTGGTTATTCGGAGCTTGAAAACCCCCCAAAACCCCACACTATTTCCGTTGCTGCAGACCACAACATTTTTTGTAAAGCGCAGCCAAAATTCCGACGCTTTATAAAAACGAATATCAACTCACACCCTCCCACCCACATGGTAAACGTCGCTCCGATAATTTTCTCCGAATCACTACAAAGGGCTTAATGAACAACAATAACGACACTATGAGAGATCCTCAGTCTGGTCAATATCCCGAGATCCGTCGGAGTAGTCGACAGCACTACGCCTCAACGATCAGCATGTCGCAGCCTGCGCAATACCACACTTCTGCGGAACAGCCCTACCCACTCGATCTATCATTCCCACCACAACATATTGGTACATCACAACGGCCAACTCCGGGGAATGGATATCTCGACTCTTTTTCCACGGGATTGCCAGACGTGATGGAAATGGAAATGCCACCACCGTTCGGAATGGATTTGGGCATTCTATCTTCACAACACCACCGCGATTTACGACTACTGTCAAGTAGACCAAAAGAAGGTTCTGGATCAGAGTCAGTACACGATGGTGTGTCAGGGGAATCCGGCGGGTCTGGAAGATCGAGACAAAGACTACAAAGATCAACACGAGCACAGAGTGACGACAGTATCGACACACCACCGGCAATGCCAGGGAAGAAACAGAGGGGAAGACCACGATTAGACCCTACAGACGAAAATGCGGCTGATGTGCGTTACCTCGCCGTTCAGTTAGTTGTAGGGAAGCGAGCTAATCGTTTTCTAGCGTCGTCGAACTCAAATTAGGTTGGCTCAGAGAGCATACAGACTACGGAAAGAAACGACCATATCATCGTTAAGAAGCAGGGTAACAGACTTGGAAAACGCAATAGAAGGAATGCAGAACACGTTTTTAGAACTCCATGAATTCGCCATGGGTTCTACAGCTAAGCATGATCAGCGAACCATAAAAGCCTTGACGGAAAGGTTCATGGCACAATCAAAAGCGGCATTAGGGATAGAGAATCCAGAGATGCTACCAGAGGAGGAACATGAAGATGGTCGAGGGAGCCCACATAATACACATACGGAAAATTCAGAGCGGCCACGTAGCCGAGACGATGGTGGGCCAACATCCGGGGGATCAAGTGGACTTGGGGGAATTGCGGCATGGGGAGGATTTCAGAATCCTAGTTACACTCGAGGACAAAACCAGGATGATGGTAACAATTATTGTCCTCCAGTAGATTCCACATCACGCAGTACGTATGAAAGCATTCCAAACGATCAAAGTAACTTCTTCATGGATCCCCACCAGGTGGCCACCACATCGGCTCGCTCGGAACTGCTATACGGATATCCGTCACCGCCAATCTCGCATGAACTCGAAGTTCCGAAAAGTTACGCATATAACGAAGGTTCTTTCTCTCGTCGTCTACATCGTTCGGCTCTAGAAAACGCCTATCGTTTACTTTCAAATCCGAATACAAATGAATCAGATATCGCTAGAATCTTTGCTTATACCCTCTGTTACGCTTCAAAAAAAGACGTCATGAACACCGTCACTCATCTCCTACGCGCTGGATCAACGGATTCATTATCCCCCCGTGACTACCCGCAACTTGTGGGACAATATCCCCCCAAACCTCTCGACAAATACGACGATATCCTACAGGCATACCAAGACAAAGCGAGAATGGATATTCTCGGTAACGGTAACAATGCAGCTTTGAGAGAAGCGGCTCATAAACAACTCAAGAAACTGGGAATTCATAATAAATTCCTTCGCCCGATCGATGTTGAGAATGTTCTTATCGAAAATGGAATTTTGGACAACAACAACGGAAACAATGGAAACCCAAACAGCTTCAACAGGAATTTCCCACAATCCAGTCCCGAGTCATTAAACGACTTGAGATATCAGACGTCATCTTCGCCCCGAACTCCCCCACAAGGTCTTTACCAGAAAGCCAGCGAAGCCAGGACATCACCAAACGGAGGTCTACGTTCGATACCAAGTGGTGGTAGTGGTCTGAGTGTGAAGAAATCGGTGGATTTGGAGTTGTTCATAAAAGGTATGCGCAACATAAGCTGGACGCTCGAAGTTTTCGGAATTTTGGGTCAAGGACTAACAAGGTCACAGAATTACTAGGTAGAAGAGTATGTCTAGGCCAATTCCCAGGCTTCAAACGAAGTGACGTGGACGATTGTCTTCGACTTGCGTCAATCAATCGTCCGCAAATGGCCTTCTAAAGTTCTCATCGAATCTTCTGGCGTTTGTGTTTCGAAATGTTTTGTTGGGCGAGGGGAATTCGGTGTTAGATTTTGTTGTCATGACTGAAGGTTGTATCTTGGATTTGTTATGCACGGGATTCGATTCTGCTCTTTCTAGGTCACTGATGGAGCTTGTCAACGGCTGCCAAAGGTTGTTAAAGGTTGTAAAATGCTATCAAAGGCTCTCTGTCTGGTTTTTTTAGGTCATTAATTTTCTCATGGTTCATCTGGTTCATATTGGGATTTCTTTTGGTTAGGCATTTCTTTTTATGTGTAAATATTGATTCTGTATCGAGGTTCGAGGAATGGCGTATAAAGGACTTTTCCAACTACAGAAATTTACTGCACATCTTCATCTGTACTGTTATGTTGGTGCTGATCATGCACTTTCGGTCTGCACGTTGTAACGTGCTACAACACCGCCGACGCCGAGCAGCTTCCGCGTTAAGGACCGGCCCCCGGGCTACTTGTTCGATGTGTAGTGAAGAGGGAGCGCAGACACGCAGCACCGTTGTTTACAGTCTTCACAGGTCCCTAGGTGTCTAGGTATACAGGTCTCCAGGTCTCGAATCCATCGCCTTGCGGGTACCTTCTTTGATCGCTTCTAACAACGTGGGCGACGAGAGAAGTGAGCACATATTTTGACGCCGACTTGCCGATATACTGACCCCATATCCTCTACCTAGCCCGCAGGTCGCTAAGAAGGGAAGAGGAAGGGGTAAATCGGTCGTGCCGGTATGATATTTTGGGCTCCCTGGGTCTGGCCGCGCACCCCCCGGGAGTGGAGTAAGGGGAGTGAATTATTCCCGATTGAAGCCCGAATACCGGAGTTTCGGGGACTCGTCATCTC
Source organism: Pyronema domesticum (assembly GCA_024516145.1). Classification (NCBI taxonomy): domain Eukaryota; kingdom Fungi; phylum Ascomycota; class Pezizomycetes; order Pezizales; family Pyronemataceae; genus Pyronema; species Pyronema domesticum. The sequence goes on from JAJJXL010000045.1 coordinate 96,465, forward strand.
TTCATCTACATCTGCGCGCCAGTGTGGATTCGCATTTATGCTTTGAGGATCCTCTGCCGTATTTGTGGAGAATCGACGAGAAGTTACAAGTCGAATAGAGCACATAGTTCAAAAGACAAGCTTTCCATGCAACGGATCGACCGGTACCGAGAATCCAGTTCACCTGCAAAAGCTGCACGCGGGTTCAGGAAAGGAAGGTATATCATCAGATAAGCTTTTTGTATTCGCGTCCTCGACTGGGATATGCTTGGGTATGCGGCAATTGATTTTTTGTGTGCTGCTAGGGGTGGTTCGCGTGCAATCGTATCGCCGCATACAACAAAGCTGACGCGTCTCCAACGGTTGGTGCTGGGTGCTGTGCTGGGTGCTGGGTGCTGTGCTGAGTGCTGGGTGCTGTGTTGGGTGCTGTGCTGGGTGCTGCGTACTGCGTGCTGCGTGCTGCGTGCTGCGTGCTGCGTGCTGCGTGCTGCGTGCTGCGTGCTGCTTCACCTGGGCTTCACTCCCTCCCTGAGCTCACCTGCCTCCCCCCAAAATAAAAATCAAACCAGGCTAAGGAAGAGAAGCTTTGTGGAGCGGCTAGGGTGCGATAGCTTGCTAGCTAGCGTTCCACGAGCCTGGGGTTCCGTCAAGGGGACAGGAGAAGCAGCGTGGGGAAGACGACGCGTTGCTTCGCTGCTTGGTCTGTGCGAGCGTGCGATAATTCTTCTAAATTACGAACGAGGGATTTCCGGGGGGTTGGTAGCCAATAAAAAGGGAGGTATTTGAAATGGGAGATCAGTTGGATCTGCGTATACTGCGGTTGGAGACGGGTTACTGGGGATGGATTGCTGGTTTGCGTAGACTCAAAAGTGCTGTGATTATTTGTGATGCAAATTGAAGGACGCGGTTGTGACGGCGTTAACTCAGTCTTCCGGCTTCGGGCTTCGGGCTTCGTGTTGGCCTTTGGAACTCTGATCCTGATCAGATGAACCCACGAGCCGCCACGAGAAAGCATACGGCACGGGCGACGGGCGACGGGCGACGGGAGACTTTGATGGCTTTACATGGCTTTCGATGGCTGCGATGGAGAAGGTGGACCGTGCTGCCAATCGACGCAGCCGGTAAACGATGGGAGCGATGAGAACTGTACGGATGTGAATCCCGATGAGAATTATCGTCAAAGAATCCCAATCCAGATGAAGAAATATGTCACTGACTTTTGCAGACTTTTAAGCACACCCCGACCTGATATATCTGCAGACTTTAAACTGCAACATCCAGTCACCGCGATGCCCAGAGATACCCGACATTGCCAGGCGTCGACAGGCGTTGCCTGGCTCACACGTAGCAATTCCTTGGCTTCATTACGCCTCTACGCGATTGCTCGCAGCGAATCTCCACGATTCAGAGCAAAGATTACAAAGTTGTGAATCGGGGCATCGCGCGATTTCTTACCTCCAGATCGTATCGCATCGTGACTGTCACGTTCCCATCAACGGGCGCGGATCACGGCTAGTCACTCAAAACTGTCCTTATCCGACAATCATGCACCGCGATTTTTTGTACTACGATCGTGAGTGCACAGGAGATGACCCGAGCATCGAGAGTTCCTTCCCATAGTTCCCAAGGTTCATATGGCTCCATATCTTATGGGATGCTTTCCCGTTGCTGGAACAAGGTGCAACTGAAAGCAACTCAGCACTGAAGGACAACCCCCAAACAGCAAACCTGAACTTCGATTCTCGCAGTTTTCGACGATACCAGAAAAGAAGCTGAGATACCGCAATGGATGCGTTTCCCATTTTCTCAGAATCCACCGATCGATACTCCATCAACGATAGTCGAGGAAAGAGAAACGAAACCACGATAATGAACACATTTCCCATTTTCGAAGAAAGAACCGATCGATACCGCGTCCACGATTGCGACGACATGATGCAACAACCTGGGGAATCCGACGATTCATTTCTTTCCGCATCCCCCTCATGTTCAACGCCTTCAACATCTCCGTCAACATCACCAGAAAGCACCGACTTCAACAACTACATCTCACAATCCCGAAAAGAAGCGATACGCAGACGACGATTTAATGGAGGCTTCGAAGTATGGCTGGGAAAAGATCTAGACCATTTAAATCCTGCAGATGTCGCGGCTCTCGCTTCTGTGTTGTGTTTCGATCTAGAGGCAAATGCGGAAGCGAGGTTACAGGAAACTGATGGTTTGCCGACTTTGCTGCAGTCAAGGGTCCAGATGTATGAGACGGAACAATATCCTGCGCGTACGGGTGTCGATAGCCCGCAGCAGACTTTGCAGAATTTGCAAGCGTCGTTTCTGGGAAGCGAGAAACATCCCGACACAAACGAACACTGGGTTGACTCGTTATGCCCTGTCCATATCCGTCTCTCCCCGGGAATCATAAGAGAGCTGGATAAACAAATCGACGCCTTTGTTTATGAAACCGATGTCTTCAACACCCCGTCACGTCTGGAAACACTGGATATCATGGGGTGTCTGTATGAAGGACAGTGGGTGAGAGATGAGGATGGAAACCCGGTGTTTTCTAGGATAGTGCCTGGGTTACATCATACCATGAATTGGGGGGAGAAAAATAAGTGTGCGGGTTGTAGGTTGAGAAGGATCTTTAGCGAACAGTGTTGTGTGGAAGCCCTCGTGGTAGCGAGCACGGGGAAGGTACATGAGATTGCGGTACAGGCTTGGAAAAGGACGGGAGAAATATATGGGGTGACGGAGAGTTTGGAGAGGCTGTTGGAGGAGAGGGAGAACTTGGGGTACGGAGAGGAGAATAGTGTATCTTCTTGGTAATAAGCGATTGATTCGAAGTAAAACGCGTACAGAGAGGTGAAAAAGAATGAAAGGAACACGAGTGAAGGCGATACACGCGCAGGAGAATAGATAATCGTGTTTGATAAGATGATCACGATAACGTCGCTTACATCTTTACTAGTACGTAAATCACTTGGGCGCCCGTTGAGATTGTGCGTGTTTGTGTGAGTCGGAAGTCTCTGTTTACGTTGACAGAAAGTGGAGGCAAGTGGAATTATCGAGTATGTTGAAGAGAAAAAGACTACAGCGATTATCTCGAAAGAAGTGTCTCCATCTTTGGCCGCTAGTTAGCCGCACGGCGGGTGGAGGTGGAGCACCAAACCCCGTGACTTGCAATGGTAAAGCTGTGAGGTTGCCCAGTTATCAACCTCGTCTGTTCGTCTATCGATCGCGATGGTTGCACAGCCTGATGTTCCTCAGGTATCATACCTCAAGGAAGCGCTTGTGTCCCACCGCAACAGCCTCTCACCGCAACAACTCAGCTCATCTACGACGTTAAGCCTCGCCATGCACAGAGGTTATGCGCGCTTTGCGCATAACACCGCCCTGCCCCGCATCCTGAAAAGGAAGGTACCAATCACACAGCGTTGACCACGTCAAAGATGAGGTTCTAAGCAGCCGCTGGGATCCTACCGTAGATAATGCCCGCAATTCTTCAATTGTTTCCAGAACCCCCACTCGAGAGAACAAGAACGACGAGTTTCCAATCCGAAGACTCTGAAGACGACCACTTGGGAACTAAAATTGCGAAATTACGACATATCCGAACGATATCGAAATTCACATTGCTTTCTCGTTCGATAAGTCGAGTAAAACGCCATCGGTCGAAACGATAGAGTTCGAACTTTACGAACTTCCCGAAGATGGCCGATCCTATTTCCTTCGGTGCCTCGGTGCTTGGACTGGTCGGAGCTGCTCAGAAAGTTGGAGAGCTACTGTATGCCTTTGGTTCCAGTATGGTCAATGCAGTTGACTCGGTCACCAAATTGAACCACGAAATCGAGTCAATCACCGCCGTTTTTCGAGTTCTAGGTGCATTGGTTTTCCAAAAGGAAACTCAAGACATTATAAGGCTACCACCATCACCAGTCCAACCTGTTATCGAAACGCTTTTAACTTCTGTGACTGGATGTGTTCTCATATTTTCGGAATTGGAAAACCTTCTTGATGAGGTGGGGGATGTTAATACGTCTGTCTGGGATAAGGCCAAGTGGGCTACAAGAGAAGGTACTGCAAAGGAATTACAAGCTCATTTGGAAAGGCACAAGGCAACATTGAATCTGGCTTTGAGTGCGTTGAACATTGCACAAAGGTAATATTCCGAGTTCTCATTTTAAACCAAAGTTTGAAAGCCCTAGTCTAACAGATGAACTTAGTGAACAACGTCATGTGCAGATCTTAAGAGAAATTCGAGTATTGCAAGCGGCAATCGCCGGAAGAGATGATCACTCTGTCCATATACGCAGCATCATAGCCAGACAGGACACCACCGGAATTTCGATATTTGAAACGTCGACCACCGCACAGTCCAGAGGCCATTCCAGAGCCCAGTCCACCGTCGAGACTGCATCCATAAGAAGTGCTAGGTCTATATTATCGGTATCCACCGTTCGTGAACCAATTCGCCGTGCTTTCGAGTCTGTACTACGGAGTACGAGAGTCTATAAAGGACAAGTCTGGGGCTCCGCACTTTCTCTGTCATCGGAAGTTACAGGTCATACAAAGTGGACTTCCCTAACTGCCATATCCAAAATCTCGGATCTCGCGGTTTTCGAGCTTCTTCTGGTCAGCGATATCTACAATCCCGAGCACTATCTTTCCGTGCAGACCGAAACTATCGCCGAAGAATCCGAGACCCAATCAATCAGAACGCTCAAACCAAACGATATCCCAACCATTACCTTCACGCCCTCTGCCTTGATCCCCACCCTCGATTCCGATCCAGAATGGTTATGCCCTGTGAGCAGCCCGGACTTAAAATGTTTCTACTGCTACACCCAAACCAACGACATCACGCACCTCGCACCCCCTTGCCCCCATTGGCACTGCTCCTTCCCCATTCTTCCCAAGGCAACGCCGTTTCCATCGCCGCTGAAGCTGTAACAGATCGCACCTCCGCCCTACAATCCGCCATCACCATCTCCCTCTCCATCATCCGAGACCTGGTCTACACCCCCTTCACCACGCACTCCCACCTCAATATCCGGCCCGCTAGTAGAGCTAAACCCATCTCTGGTAGCTGGGAGAAAATCCCGTTGGAAATCGGGAGGGCGTTTTTTGTTAACCACAATGCTCAGGAAACAACTTGGGAGGATCCTAGGGGTGGCAGGAATGCTTGTTCTTACCCGATGCGGGTGGTGGAGGGATCAAAGATCCCAGATGTGGAGAATAAGGTCCCACTACCCTTGGGTTGGGAACAGATGTGGTATTTTTATGAATGCTTTGTAGATTGGGAAAACGACGCCCTGATTTGGAATGCGATGTTTGAACACACCCGTAGACTTTGGCAGCAGTGGGAGGTGGAGATGTTACCGGGGATTGTTAAGAAAGAGCGGGTTCAGGATAGGGGTTCGGGGTTGGGGGATAGTATGGCGAGGGGTGCTAGGAATACCTTAGTCGCGACCTACTACATCGAGAAGAGAAAGCGCCGGTAGTACGGATGAAGTTCATCATGGGGTTCGTATGCGTATATCCAGGCTCGGGGAATTGGATATTCCACCTATTGATCTGTTTCATGGGGCAGAGATCCAGAGGCCGCCTACGCCGCCGGGGGAGAAGGAGGTTGAGACTGTTGAGACTGTTGCCACCGGCGTTGCCATGGCTATTGCTACTAAAGATGATGATCATGCTAGTGGTGTTATTTATAGATGTGCTAGTGCCATTACTGGTGTATCGGAGGATATGGAGAAGGAGGAGGATCAGGGTATTACGCAAGAGCAGCATGTCGAGGGTAGCAAGGTTGTGCATGATGACATAATCCCCAAGTAAGTGTCTTACCAACTAGAAAACAAGCGCATGCTGGATTTGTATGCAAACGAAATAAAATTTGAACACGTGTAGGAATACTGGAGTGCCTGACCATGTGCGACAAATTCCATTTTTACAACTCCACCACTCTAAAACTCCGCGCCTTTGATTCCGCACACATACACAACCCCAAAATGTAATCCTCTCCGTAAATCTAAAGCGACATTCTCTGTCCTAGCCATCACAATCCCGCCGTTCTTCCATAACCAGCCATTCCAGCGCCCAACTGCACGCCAGCATCCCAAATTATCAAATCTCCAAATAACCCATATCACCCTGCATAATCCTCAAACCCCGTCGCATCGCTCCCTACAACCACTCAAGAGAATAACGAAAACCAGAGCATCACCTCATCACAAAACCCAGATCTTCACCTGATTCCCAAATGCTCCAGCCATAAAAACATACTAACAAATCCCCATCCCACTTTCTCCATCCAAAAGGCTCAAATTTCAATCAACCGGTAACGCAGTGTGATTTTTCCTTCGGACCTACAACTTGATAGATTAGCGGAGATCCGTATTGCCTTCGATGGTTTGTTATCTAACTTATTGTTCATGAACCAGTAATTCGGTTAGGCCACTAGCAAGATGTCTGAACGGAGGGACTTGGGAAGGCTGTATCCTGGAGGAGTCCATCGTTTTGTTGGAGGGGGGTACGGATGCAATTCGGACCGTTTCAGAGCCTTTTGTTGCAACCGATGTTGCCGCCTCGTTCTCTTTTGCTTGAAGGGCCTGCTCGTGTTCTTGCAGGAGGCGTACAATATCGGTGCGGTCCTTCTTAATTGCGATGGAAAGGGCCGTATGATTTTGTTGTTTTTCAAGCTGGTATCGATGTCTGGTCTTTCGAGAAGTACACGTGCAACTTCTACCCTGTTATTAGAAGCCGCGTATATCAGAGCTTCGGGCCTGCTTCCAATGTAACCGAAAAGTACGCAGACTGAGACTCGGCAAGGAGGTAGCTTTGAACGTCATCTGAAACGTGTGGTCTACCGGTGACGAATAGTTTAAGTGATTTTCCGCTAGAGCTTAGGTCTCTCGTGAGCGTTTTCAAGGATTCCAGTAGAGATCGTCTGTGTGCATTGTCACACTCATCGAGTCCATCGATGCATATGTAAGATTGTGTGAACTGTTTCAGAACTTTCGCCAAAAACTGGAATGTTTCACCTACATTCAGCCGGTGATGTTTGCGTACTTCTTGTAGCTCTTAAATGGCGTCCTGAGACTCTATGTTTGAAATTGATAGCTTTTTAGTTGCTTGACCCAATATTGACCCGGCCATATTAACCGGAGTTTAATTGGTGGAATTTGATAATCGTAGTACAGATACATTAAAACAGATGTCGTCCTGGCCTGATAAAGTCGACAAAAGATTGTCAATTATGAGAGAGCTATAGTTTTGTAAATATACCGGTATTCGAAGATTAAATGCTTAGATCCAGGAAATATTTACTAAGTAGTTGATAACTTAATCCGCCAAACCTGAACTTCTTTCAATTCACATTTGTTTGATAACAAGGTAGCAAAGGTCTTCATCAATTGCAAAGTATCTAACAACTAGATGCCTACAGCACCGCATACCCAGCAGTCCATCGAATCCTCTTCATCGTACGAATCCTAGGACAATTAGCTTCATATCCCAGCCATTCAAACCCTTCCATTCCTGTAACAGCCTTACCTCGAAGCCTCCATTTTGCCTGCAGCACTGTCCATCATGAGCTCCATCTCGACCTCATCCTCGATCACCGGCGGAATAGGCTTTCTAGTCGTCAGCATTCAACCGCCCTTCCGAAGATATCCATCGAAAGTACTCACCGAAACAGAACACGCCACCGATCTTCTATTTCCCGCCGTACCATCCATTGTCCAACTGCACCGCTTCATTCTATCCGGAATAGTCGTAGAATACCGTCTGACTCGTTCCGGGACCAAAGTACTGTAGCGTTTCATCCTCTCCGGCATCGCAGTACTGTACCGCTTCACCCGTTCCGGTACAGAAGTACTGTATCTTTTGGCTCGCTCTGCGAGCTCGGGAATTTGCGTGCTGTACATTTTAACTCGATCAGAGACTTCGGCGGTGGTTTCGGATGCATTGGTTTTTACGAAACGAGAGAAGTGCAAAATGCTCGCGGATTGGGCGGGGGTGTAGAATATGGGGGAGATGAGGCCGAATTCTAACATCGTGATATTAAGCTGTAGCGACTGTGGGGATTGTATGGGACTGTCAGATCGAGCGGACCATCGTTCTTTATGGTCTACTTATTGTCGTTCATGGGAGACCATCTTCGTTATATCGAGTCTCGCGAACATATTGGGAACCCCGGTGTGGAACACTAAACATCGATCGGATCTACACCAGGATACCCTGGAGCCTTTAAGTTACCGCGGTTCGGAGCCGGCAGATAAACAAAACACGAAACTTACAGATTAACTTTAATACCGTGTGCTTCTAAAGATACGTAGCACTGATAGCGAAGTTTACTCAAGCATTTCATTGATCCAACGTTGCTCGGGATTCGGGAGTTGCCGAGAATTGATTTATGCATGTTTCACTGGCACGAAAGCGAGTTCCATTCAATGTTTAAAACACCGGGACACCAAGTGGACAAGTTTAATGTACTTAGTAAGGCTGTTCTAGACTTCGTTTATCGACAGATCCATTGAAAGGTCAAGAAATTAACCTGATACGGCAGAGCCGACACGCGAGATTTGGCTTGAGCCTGAAATTTCGGCACAACTTCAGAGTCTCACACTCTAGAGTACTTATGCCAATGCTAATACTCAAAATACACTCAGGCTAGATGGAATAGTGCATGAACTGGATGGGTTGTTGCTCGAGCGGCTTAAAAGTTGGGCACGAGATCTGCTGCGCATGCCGCTAACCCTAACCTCCGTGAGCAGCTTCACATCCAATCACTCGCATAAATTGTCGGATCGCATTTGACGACAGTAGAGAGGGTCGGACGGTGGAAGTGAAGATCTGTTTGATCAAATGAACAGCGAAAATAATGTCAGGCAGTTATACATACCCCGGTATGACAGAAGTGCAAGAAAATCGGAAAAAAACGTTCAGGAACAAAGACACCCCGTCACGATGAGAGAGGCATCTTGGAACAATCAACAGCCTAGAGTGCGGCCTAGTATTAATGAATGAATAACATCTTCTGCCGGAATGTTGCTATGGCCTCATAAAGTAAGACGTTTCTCACTCTTTCAAATGTTTCACTGTAGGCGATGTTTCTAGTATCTACTAGAAAACTAACGAATGTAAACAAGCATACTATTGTCATTCCGAATGAAATTCGTAAATAAATGAACCATCGCTACACTTTTCTCATAGAAACATGCACATTCTGTCGCCTTTCTACGTGCATAACTAACCCGGCGACCATCACAAACGCTCGGCGGGGGTGCATGAAACGCGCGGTTAAAGCTCTCACCCATTCAACGCCTCATCGCGTTGTGACGTCGCACGACCTCCACTTCCATTCCAGCGCAACTTCGTCATCCTTCACCCTCATCCCCTCAACTCCTTCGCCACGAATCTCAAATCCTCTAACCACTCACGCGAGCCAGAGATCAACCATTCACAGTCCGCCACAATCTGCATGCTGTCCCAGCGCCAAGCCTGCCTGCCTTCGTAAGGCTGAAGCTCCGCACCTCAGCTCAGCTTGACAACGACCGACATCCGCGCGCAACACCCGAGCTCGACAACATTAGACATTCGTCTTGCACTGCCCCGGAGCTTGACATCGTCCTTCAATATCCGCCACAATGCCAACCATCACCCATATCACCAAAGAATCCATCAAATGGCTCACCCTCTTATTCTGCTGCCCATGCGTTTTCCTTCTATTACTCTGCGGTTGCGGAGGCAGCTGTAAATGTGTTCAACACCGACGCCGAAAGCTCGGTACCCACGCTGCCCTAATAATCGCCCCTGCCCCTCCTCCCGCCTATGTGGATCTCCCCTCTCCTTCCGCCAATGATACTGCCTGGGACCCGATTCGTGCGCATGTCGAGAATGGCGGTAATAGAGTCTTTTGGTTAAGGCCAGATGATGGCGTGTTGGCGAGTGGAAATATCGCAGGTGGTTGCCCGGGGTTTAAGGTCGTTCAAACACCGCAGTTGGTGGGCGTTATTGGGAGGGATAAATGGAAGTGGATGTTGGGTAAATTTAAGGAGACGAGGGATCAGGTGGTGCCGAGGTTGGTGAAGAAGAAGAGGGGGAAGGGGATAAATAAAATGGAGCTGGAATGGGTGGAGGAGGCGGTGAGGGTTGTAAAAGAAGGTATCGACGGAGAGAAGACGGACGAGAAGATAGATGAGAAGAAGTGTGAGATTGAGGAGGAACCGAAAGAGGGGGGGTTGGAGATTTGGAGGGTTACGGTGGAGGGAGAGGGAGGGCTGGTGCATGATGAATCTTGGAGGGGTGTCGGCGGGGATGCGGAGATGGTAAGTCGGGCTGATTCTGAGGTTTGAAGGATAAACCGCTGATAAAAAGGCAGATTGAGCAGAAATACCTGTGGACAACCCGTATCTTCACCAGCCGTCACCACCATAGAATGTGGATGATGGACCGTGCAGATGCGAAGCAGGTTGAAGACCGTCTAAGAGGAAGCTGGTCGAAGGAATATCTCGAGGGAAATGCTGAGCCATTAAGCGTCCCGGATCTTACGGAATACTTGAATAGGTTTCGGCAACGACCGAGTATGGATAGCGGGATTCTTGAACAAACTCCCGAGGATGATGATGCGCCTTGAAGAAGAGATGCATCCAACGATATCTCCAGGAAAATTTCAGAATACTTTCATAGGGGTCTATTTGTAAGGCCATGGATATGGGCGCGCAAGTTACAGAAAAAGCTATGTTGAATCACCTTTATGGGATGATATAAATAGCATGATTGACGAATTTCTATCTTTCTTACTTTAGTGCAGCTAGCTGGATTGCTGGGGTCAAGCCAAATATAAACAATCTTAACTAGCACACGCCGGTGATACTCTAACCGCAAAGTTTAACCTAACTTCTAGTTCTCCCTGTCCGGACAGGAATGAACAAGCTCTTAGGTAGATACTGAACAACGAAAATGATATCATAATTCATGGAATAAATATTTATTCATCTACACAAGGATCGCCCCATAATACGCTACATCCACTAGGGTCTACCCCAAAATTTTACTGTCCCGGCTGTTGATATGAGTGATAACCCATGCACATCACATATATTTTTACCATGTACTTGCATGTACATATCGATACATAATGTAGATGGCTTATCCCGCCATTTCTGGCTTGTCCTTCAATATTTCCGCTTCCACGCACACTAGTCATTCTGGCTCGGCAAGCCGCATGAAAGCTAGGCATTTCCGAATCTCGTTACCGAAGATCGTCGAGGCTCGAACATACGGCTAATCCGTTAGTTCGCCAAGCACAGCTACAAGTGTACTGTATAATAACAACAGCAATTACTCCGGCATCATGCATGTACGAACACGAAACTGAGACCACGGCTTGCGGGCTAAGCTAAACTGTTACTCTACATTAGGTTATCTGTATGCTGTGTTAAATCCTCTGCGGCCCTCTGCAAGCTTTAAATCCGAGACCACACGATACTTCTACGGTTGTTTTATCTAAGGCTAAATTAATTCGGGCTACAATACACGAGGGACCTTATTGCATAGCGTAAACTGGTTACCCGTAGGAACTGCAAAATGCCGGACGGCGGAAACATCACCGAAACCCTCGAAGTAAGTACGAGTTACTGATTACCATACTTTCTTTCAAAGCAGGGAGTGGATTTCGTCACGCTACCGGATTCCACCAATGACGGGTAATTTCAACTTGACTATGCAGCTTGGTCTTGAGGCTGATGATGAAAGGTTAAAGGTTAATTAATCTATCTTGTCTTGGATAAATCCGGGGAAATGTGGGGTGGCCATGATACAGTACCGGGGTATAGGTAAGCAAGATCAACCGTAGATTAGGCGTGTGTTTAGATACAAAGGTAACAACGGGTACGGGTACGAGCCGCGGGACCACTTTTCTTGGGTAGTTAGAGGCACAGAGAGGTATCGACTTTTATGTTATGAACTTCAAACACTGGGTCTCGGCATCTGTGGCTGGGGTGGGTTGATTCAAGCACGCCGGACAGTACATTGAGGAAAGTAAGGCGGCTTTAAAGGATTAATTAATACGGTTCACTAAGCTTCAGTCTTCCCAAGTTTAGAGCTGGCTGCTGTGTGCATCCGAGGCGTGGGAACAACGATGTCGAAGGTATGTTATCGGCAGGTTGAAATGTAAAGATACTTATCGAAGTGCTAGGCACTAACTCTAACTCTGTCTGAACAGTCTTCGCGTGTCGCGGTCTGGTTCTCGGGATAAGTTGCCCCGCTTTAAGAAGCATCGGAGTATTACCCCGGATTTCACTATTGTTCGTTACGGATGGGATGATCCAGATCGAAAAACAACGTTATCGTTGTGTTGAATCTCGGCAGAGAATCATCCATAGCAATTCTCCACATTAGTTACCGAGTGCCAAGAAACATTACCAACTAAAGAACAGTCAGAAGTTAAAAAGTGCCGAAACATCATCCCGCCGCATCGCGTTGCATTATCCAATCATCATCAGCCTGTTTGATCGTACGCTAAACTCAAGCTTATTTTCATCAGCGCTAACAAGCTCGGCTATGGCCTTATTTTTTCGTCGGCCCGAGCCAGGATGCTTATGTCGACGTCCCGGAGTTCTGCACCCCACTTCAATCCAATCTCCCGAACTTCAATGGAACTTCAATGGAACTTTCAGTGACGCCCATGTTTCGTTCAATTATGTAGAAAAGCCAAGATTAAATTGTTACGCTATATACCCCGCAATGATTCACCGATAAGGCGTTTGGGTTGGGCAGTTCAGGCTTGTTATTGCCTGGCTGCCTGGTGGCCTGGTGGCCTAGTGACGGGCTTCCCCGCATCCCGCGGCTAGGCGACACCGCCGGGCGAACGCCGGAGTGATGGGACGTCAAAATTCTCTTACCGTGGGTACAGCATTATTAATCAATATTTATTCAACAAAGAATCATCGGGAACATGGGATTCTGTTACTGCAAGTCTGGTGTTGGTAGGTAATCAATTCCCAACGAATTCGCCAACTTATGAGCCATCTCCGCGATCTCCGCCCCGCAGGAAGGTGATGAGGAACTTAACCTGCGGATATCTTCCGGCGGTGACCGCAGTTTTTAGAGAAGACCCACAGTGTCAGCCATGGACAAGGCTGTCGCGAACACCGGTGACTGATTCAATGTGGAGACTCATAAGAAGGCCACAACACTTGGCAATGACTCGTCAGTGGCTGAACCTCTTACACTTCACACTGCCATAATGTTTTCCCGGTGCATTATCCATTTAGGTATGAAGTGTGTGACAATTGTTGTGGAGAATTTACACGAGATTTGGCGAGCCCTGGGAAACGCGTCGGATGGCTGAAATGCCTGCTTTCTTTGCCGATGCATAAAAGCATGTCTAGCCAATGGGACATGCAAAAGATGACCATTTTGTGGAGTTGATGATCCTGATCGGTGGCGTTGAAGGGCGCTGACCGTTGACGGCTTCGTTCGGCTTCGTTCCGCCGTTCATCAGGACCAAGCCGGAGATGGTTTGGTTCCATCCTTAGTAGCGGGAATCCGGGGTAGCGCTGCATTAAAGGATCCGCATCAACTACATAAACGGTTCCTAAAAAATGACGAGCGACCCCGCACGGGGATTTACACATTTCTTCTTCGTAAATTTCGTTATCTTGGCTTCAAGTGGTGATGCGAACTGCAGTATACTTTTGCAGCATCGCTTCGGAAGCCTGTTCGGAAGATTGTATTTTCACAGCTACTCTGGAGCTTTCGCAAACCGAGTGACACCTTGCATGCAGCTTCTTCGTATGTTCGTCGGTAAAATACGGGTCAATTGAGGGTTTCTCCGCTACACCACTTCTTTAAATCCAACCATCACAGCAACCCTACCCAGCCAATGGAGATGTGGGGTCTGGGATTAGATCGCGGTAAAGAAGCACAAGGGACCCCAGAGGAAGTTGTGGGGAAGGGTGTTCCGGGGAGTCCACAATTCGGGGGAAGCGAAAGCTGCGAAACTCATCTCAGAAAAATCGCTGTCCTGGAGTAGATATTCGGTATCACTACCCAAAGTGGTTGATCATCCTACGATATCTCTCAACTTGAGTGGTGGAGAAATACGGCTTCAATTCTTTATGGTGTCACAGTGTGCTTTCCAGGTTGAAAATTCCTACAGTTCCACCACATTTTAACATCCCCTCCACCAGACCTGTTCCACGGCCGAGGGACCCCCAATCCCTGCTTTCCATGATACGATATATGGTTGGCACTGTTAGTACAAGCTAGCTGGTTAGTGTTTATGCGAGGCACCACCCGCCATCTACGCGCCACTGACAAAAACGGTGCACTTTGAAAAACAGTGGAGGTATATTACTATCCTGACCTCCCCTTCTCCTGTTGTCCTCCGCGTTGGAGGAGAAGTCAACACCCAGAGACATGTCATTACACGAAAAAGCATCTTCATCAGAGATGGAGAAGGGAATTCCCGGCCCGGAATCAGGGAGCCCGGCGGAGTCAATAGGAGGAATACATGAGGAATGGACGGTGGAGGACGAGAAGAGGTTGAGGAATAAGATGGATTGGAATATTATTCCCATGGTTACCTTGCTTTATTTGTTGTGTTTCCTTGATAGGTATGCGAACGGAAGAGAATTGGGATTGGAAACTCCATTGCGATTGAAGGGTCATGCTAATGAGAATAACCTAGGGCGAATATCGGGAATGCGAGAATTCAGGGAATGCAACAAGATCTTGGACTCGGCGGGTTTCGGTTTAATTGGGCGCTGACGATATTCTACATCCCATATCTTCTGTATGCCATAACTCCCCTCCATTTCTCTCCATACCAACATCTCAATTCCATGGCCATCTCTAACACCCCCCAGTTTCGAAATCCCCTCCAACATCCTCCTCAAGCTCGTCGGCGCCAAAATCTTCATCCCCTTCCTCGTCTTCGGCTTTGGCTTCTGCTCCCTCGCCTGTTCCTTCGTCACCACCCACACGCATCTCTACATAGCGCGTGCCTTTCTCGGACTCTTCGAAGGAGGCACCATGCCCGGCATCGCCTTCTTCCTCTCCAATTTCTACCGTCGCGGCGAACTAATGTTCCGCATCGGTTTCTTCATCTCAGCCTCATCCATGAGCGGAGCCTTCGGGGGATTACTAGCCACTGGTCTCGCACGAATTCCTCGTTGGGGCCTCGCTGCCACTCCTATGCATGACTGGCGCAACATCTTCTTCTTCGAAGGATTAGCCACTATGGTTATCGCAGTGGTTTGCTACTTTTTTATGCAAAACTCCCCCTCCTCTTCAACCTTTCTCACCCCGAGAGAGAAATGGATAGCAACAGAACGCATCCGAAGAGAACACCTCGAAGATGCGGCGGAGAAAACTAGGATGGTTCATGTCAAGAGAGGGATTCTGAATATAAATAACTGGTTATGTGCTGCGGGGTTTTTCTTTAATAACGTTTCCGTGCAGAGTTTTAGTTTATTTATGCCGACGATTCTCAAAGACTTGGGTTGGACGGCGACGAAGGCTCAGTTATATACTGTTCCTCCGTATGTGGTTGCTGCGGCTTGGAGTATTGGTATTTCTTGGCTTAGTGATAAGTATAAGAAGCGTGGAGTATTCGCTATGGGACACGCTTTGATGGCGGCGTTTGGGTATGCGTTACTCAGAACGATGACGCAGCCGACGTTGAAATACATGTCTGTATTCTTCGCCGCGGTGGGGTGTTATCCCCTGGGTCCCATCTTTTTAAGTTGGGGGTTGAATAGTAAGTCCCCGTCTTGGCCACCCCGTCCAGCGCTAATCTCCCACTAGACGCAGCCGGGCCAACAGTTCGCGCAGTCTCTTCAGGCTTCATAGTATCCATTGGAACCCTCGGTAGCATCGTGGCAACTTGGACTTACATGCCCTGGGACGCACCTAAATATAATGCCGGACACTCAATCAATATCTCAGCACAGGGTATCGCTGCGCTGATCTCGGTGGCCGGGATCTTTTACATTAAGTGGGAGAATAAGAAGAGGGAGAGGGGAGGAAGGGATTACAGGACTGAGGGGTTGACGGAGGAGGAGATTGGGAAGTTGGGGTATAGGGCGCCGGGGTTTAGGTATATGGAGTAAAACTCGGCCCTCCCGGGTTCGGGGATATTGATGGGAATGTGAAGGAAGGGCTTGATGGGATCCCGCGAGAGGATTGTGGAAAGGGATTGATATGTGCGGGATGGCGTTTTTTATGGGTAACGGGTTATGATATCATGTGGAAACGTTTACGGTTTGCTTATCTACTTGTTCTTAAGTTCAAACGTTGTAAATAATGAAATACCGGAATTGAAGTTTTCGATTACTAGCAGTTTGCACACACATTTTTTGTGGTTGCGCAAGTGAACAAATTGATTGAGCAATGAGAAGAAGGCTTTGTCGTCGGTAAAAACTGTTGGGTGAAACTTAACTCAACCAGCAGAACGTCATCCGACCCCAGATACTCTATGTACAAGCTCAACGCCGCTTCAGAATATGGGAAAGGCGAAAAGTAGGTGTAATTTGAATACTGAAATGCGGTGCTGATGGTACTTGCTTAAGTGCTCTAGACATGTCCTCATGATGCATCACTTATATTTGTCGCTTTTCGGGTTACTCTAGGGTCGTCTTGTTAACGTGATAGAGTGGCTGTAGATTTTTCATAATCTAAATCTTACTAGCACTCATTAACCACCCCAATTGTCAGTGCTCAAGATCCTTAAAATGTGTCCCTCGATTTCTGTGCATCTAGCGTAATTCATTCTCTACACCCCGTGTCACTAGTGTTATCCAGTTTGTGGGCATCATCATTTATCACTTTCGCTATCCTCACTTTTGTGTCCGTACATAAACTACTCCGCCTCTTGGATCGCTCTCCATTTGACCTCCGATTCCTCACCCGTTCCGTCCTCCGTGGTCAAAATCCAAAACATGATATTCCTTGACTCCTCATTCCTCCGCAAATCAAACCTCCCACTTACAAAATCTCCAATCCAACCCAAAGTTCCCGCTCCAGTCCATCCTCCATAATCGTGGCCCGGTGCATCCTCCCCTTCGCTTTCGAATCCTCCGTACAAACAAAATGTGAGTAGCAAAACAAATCCAAACAGAACCCGATCAATCAAACAAAAGGAAAAAAAGCATGAAGTAAAGAAAGGAGAATGAAAAAGGAAAGACATCGAACGCTAAGTACTGTGGACATTTTCTCTCGCATATTCACCAAAAACGCGAAGCCCTGGGTGCAAAGAAAGGTCTGTAAAGAGATATAAACCCTCGGCTTGCTAGCCTCCTCCCGGTGTGCGGATGGTGGTTAAGGTGTGGCTTGTGGTTGTTGTTCTGGGGATTCTGGTGTTGGTTCTCGATATAGGATACGGAGGCAGTGGTTCTCGTCGCTAAGTATTTTACTGCGAAGATAGCTCCAGTCGTTCCACTCGGGAATATGATCCCAAGCCGTATGACGCACGTTGTCCTTAGCTTCAGGGTTGGCTTTTCGTTCGAATAAAAGTTGCATGTTGTCTTGTGGGACGTTTTTCGCGATCAGCATTAGTGACGTCTCGCCGGCATATGATTGAGAGTTAACTTCGGCACCTTTGTCCAACAAGAATTTGATAGCTAGTCTCGCGTTAAGGTTTCCGGCTCCGTATGAGAGGGGTGTGCGGCCGGAGTTGTCCTTCGCTTCAATGTCCGCGCCGTTCTCAACTAGTAATCGCGCAACCGCTTCACTCCCATATTCGGCCGCGTACGCGTATGACAATGGTGATTTACCATCTTTGTCCTTTAGATCCATATCGGCGCCGTGATCTAATAGCAATTGCACAACGGCTACCTGGTCTTGCCCAGCAGCCCACATGAGTGGCGTTCCACCATTGTGGTCTTCGGAATGGATTTCAGCGCCTGTATCGATCAGATACCGCGCAACTGCCTCACTGCCCGCTTTGGCCGCGAATGACAGTGCTGTTTTCCCATCGTGATCTTTTGCCTCCATATCGGCACCGTGATCTACTAGCAATTGAACAACATCCTGACTGTTTTTAGCAGCCCACAGGAATGGCGTTCGACCTGTGTTGTCTTCGGAATCAATTTCAGCGCCTTTTTCGATCAGATACCGCACAATTTCCACGCTGCCTGCTTCGACCGCTAGTGACAGCGCTGTTTGGTCAATGTTGATCTTCGCCTCGAGGTCGGCACATTTCTCAACTAGTAATCGCACAACTGGCTCATAACCGTAACAGGCTGCATAACAAAGAGGTGTCCATCAGTCTTCGTTTTTCGTATCCATGTTGTCACCCCATCCCTAATAAAAGTTGTACGACTGCTGTATGGCCTTTTCTAGACGCTTGTGGAAGTGAAGTCACACATCCGCTGCCGAATCGTCCGAGGCCTTGGGATTCAATATCGGCTCCTTTCTCCAAAAGTAATTCCGCGGTCATCTGCCCGCAACAACGGAGTGTATGTATCAAGAAAACCATGATGACAATATATGTGATCGACTTTTGCATCGCCATTTTCTAGCATGAACTGAATAAGGTCTGTTAATCCAAAATACATCAGAAGACTTCAAACCTTTTCGCCGTTTGAAACTGCAGTCCGCTAGCCAAGGAGGCATTTCCCGAGCCTCATCTAAGCTTGCGTCAAACTTCCGCAAAGAGGAAAATATCTGGCCTTTTTCCAGACCGGTGCAGTCGGGACGATTTCGGAAATGATGATGGCCCCAATATTTGTTGACGTAGCTATGTAGGTGATATTTTGTCCCGAGATCATGGTCAAACCCCATGTATGTCAGGCAAGTTCGTGCAATGTATTGTTGTCCTCCGCGAAGGAGCATAGTGTGCTGTCGTTCGAAAAAGTCTTGCAGTGATTTGTGCACCAAACGGACGGATGATGTACTATCGTCTACGAAAACAAGACTAAAATAGCAATCGAGCAGAGACTTGCAAGTGGGGAACTCTTCCTCGTCGACATGCGTATCTCCCGGTTTGACTGAGAGAGCACAGCGCAGTTCTTCGATTTTCAGCTGTCGTTCGGCCAAGAAAACCCAGGAAAGCGTATTCATGCCCTGCTCTTTTATTGATAGTGGATGGCTTTCTATCCTGCGAATGGTATCCAAGAATGCATCATCGAGTTTAGTCGGCACTGTTTTGAGAGCCTCCCACCGTGAACGCATCGTTGTCTGTTCCAGCACATGTCAAATCTGGAGTGCCGGAAGCAAAAACCTATCATCAAATCATGTCAGACGTGAGAACATAAGGCGATTATTATTGTTTGAGAGCACTTACATCCCATCCGAGGTGCTGCGAATAGTGCTGATTATTTCGTCCGTAAAGTCATCACTCATATCAAGTCCGCCATCATTGTTCTGAATCTGATCTCTGACATACTTCAAGATGTTTTCGTCGCTAGCTTCTAAACTCACAGTACAGAATGATGGCCCGACAAGTTGTCTCTCGACATGGTGTGCTACCTGCGGTCTACCTGTGAAGAAAATTCGAAGGCGTTTCTGCAGTTCTGTATGCTTAAAAAGGTCACTCAGAATGCACTAGGATTCTTAGAATTAGATACTGATATTCACTGTAAGTAGTATTTAAATGATAGAACTAACCGGTGTAAAACCATCAATGAGAAATGAAAGCATTGCGCTAGTCGACGCAGTTCTTCCAAAGCTTTCTCACAGTCTTCCTAGCGTAGAGGCCACTTCATCCGCTCAATAACTCCTGCGAGTCTATTCTTAGGGATGTTAAGGGTTAAGAGCTTCTTATAGAGGTTTTTAATACGAGCTGAAGTGAAGCTTAACACTGATACTAGAACAGAGGTATCATTGAAACAAGCACCATCTAGTTCTTGCTGCAGAAGTAATTTTCGCATCTACTCGAGAACGAAGCCGAGTACTGTCAGTTCCGTGCGGAGGCGTTCCGCATCATCCGGTGCTGACTTGACGCTACTGACGTAGTTGGCAATCATTTTTCCGATCACTTTCGCGAGACTGATCAATCCGGCAACACTGGCAATGATACTCAAAGGATCCGACATGATGGATGCCGTTCAATGGAATCGCACTATCTGTGGCGATAAAGGGGATGTCGATGATGATAAGTAGTGGAGCTCATAGCTGTTCCGGCAATCCTATCCACGCCAATATTACCCCAAATTCCGGCAGAAGCACAATGCAAGTAAGTATGCAAGCTGAGCCGCATGTGAATCGATCGACTGCAAAAAGAAATCAGAGTACTATAGAAATTTGCTCGGCGCTGTTGATTATTTAACTGTAGTCCTGCGATTATGTAAGATGAGGGATTGATACTTATTCATCAATTTCAGGTCTTATTATGTACCACTCCCAACGTAATAGACCATGAGATCGGTGAAACCTACTGTATGATTCTTCATGGCTCGACCTACTTGGAAGCCCTCAACTGTTATTCTCGACTTGTAATTGACATTGTCCGCACGGGCGTAGCGATGTTGATCCTCATTCGCAGGGGAGCGCCAGTTTACCGAATACTATAGTAGTGAACGATGCTGGTGCGTGTTCCGTTATATTTTCGAGAGGAATGCATTAGAACGCATGTTTCTATTCAGATATTTTGACATCTGGGGCGCGGATCTTATTTCACTGATTGCTGATGCTGTACCGATAAAGTCGTCCGTGGTGGAAGATGGGGGATAAATGGTGGGATCAAGCGGATCAAGTCCTCAGGGTTCGTTCCGTGGTCGGATAAGTAATGGACTTCGACACGTGATCGTCCTAGATATTTACGCTAATCCAATTCGTCGGCTATGTACCCAAACATAAGATCAAAAAACAATACAGTACTAGCCCAATAAGCAGAGCTAACTAGCGAACAGCCAAAGTTATGCAAAGGCCCCTGAGCCTCATGACATGATAAACCATAATCTGCAAGCTGCTGAGTCTCCCGCCCGAGCTTCCAGCCTTCCGTGTTGATATCAAACAAGCTTCCTAGTCGAGAGCAAAGACAGCAACAGCAATTCCAGTTCCACTCTGATAATCAATCCGACTCCGTCTTAGCGTGTTCGACCTTGCTTTGTTTACACTGTATGGCTGTGAGAAAACGTATACTTAATAGAGTATGTGCATCTCTGGGTCCAAGTACTGGCTTTCGGGCTTCCATGGTTTCTGTTGCTAACATGCTAGCGTCTTCGAACCGTTTTTGCACATAGTATATTGTCGCAAGGTCATGCATCGGCCAAAGTAGCTGGATGATCAACGCCAAATACACGTTTTCGAATAGTTATCGTTTCCTCGCGTAATTTTCTGGCTTCATCGAACTTCTTTTGCGACTGGTATGTAGCCCCAAGATTATGCATGGTTTTGAGGTTTTCTGTATGTTCGGAACCTAGCTCCTGTCTTCGTGCTTCTAGTGTGTTTTTATACAATTTCTCGGCACCTCGGAACTTCCGTTGCGCATGATACGTTGCTGCCAGGTTGTGATAGGTCTGCATAGTATCGGGGTGTTCGGGTCCGAGTACTCGGGTTTATATTACCGCTGTTTTCATACACAAGTCTTCTGCCGCTTCGAACTTTCTTTGTGAATGATATGTCGCCGAAAGATTATGCATCGTCGCCAGCGTATTCGTATGTCCAGGGCCGAGTACTCGCTTCCGTATTTTCATTGTCTTTTTGTAAAGCTTCTCAGCGAGACAAAACTTTCCCTGAGCATGGCATGCCGCAGCAAGATTATGCCTAGTCGATAAGGTTCGTGGATGATCAGGACCAATTAGCCGCTTTTGTAATTGGAGCATATCCGTCATCACGCTTTCGGCGTCAGACATCCTTCCTTGAGCATAGTGTTCAAAAGCGATATGTTTCATCGTCGACATCCATTCTTTATCACGAGGCGAGACCATTGAATAGCGGTGGTTTTCCATCGCTTCATCCGACGCTGTCATATACTTCGTCTCATCTTTCGAGTCTACCGATTGCAGACTGGCTATGCTGTAGCACTTGTGATAACGATTCTTCGCCCTCGAGATTCGGCGTTGTATAACATCTTGAGTTGGCTGATCTGAAGGAAGTTTCTCGTTGGTATAGTTTATGACTCTTTTGGCGGGGTCTGTAGAAAATGCAGAATTGGAGGTTGTTGTGTGTTTCGGTGCGTCTGTTGCAATGTCGTACGCTCGGCCGGCAATGAGCAGATCAACGATTTGATCTACCTTTTGACAGATAGGTCGAAGAAGGTATTGTTCCGTGTGGATTCGAACATCACCAATCTTATTCCACTCTTCCAGGGTAACTCCTTGCATTCCTTGGTCGACGCTGAAGCGAAAATATTCACCGGGTTTTTCGAAACTTCCTTCCACCTCTTCTGCAACACGACTGACATCTGTTACTAGTCTTTTAAGAGCTTCGATCATATGTGTCGGCAATATCTTCTGGAAAACATTCGCTTCAGGGATGGTAATAAATTTAGGTTGTCCTGTCCCAATGCTGAGAACGAAATGGATTGATTTATGGGGAAACAACACTTTAGATTCCTTAAGAACCTGACGTATAGGATTGTTACATCCAAGTGCTGCATCAACAAATCTCACTTCGGCACCCGGTTCGCCGAATTTTATCGGTTTGAAGAAAGTCGGTGCGGCGGTAGTTGCACGCGCTGCTTCCCATATCTTGCAAGTTGGGGATGTCCTTGGTACTTCTTAAGAGCGAAATCAGGTTGGATATCCCACATTGTTTGCAGCTATGGCACACACGAATCTATTAAACTATCAGCGTTATCACTGGTAGCCAGTCCCATTGGTCGTTAATCCAAACACACGTTTTGCCACCGTTCGATCCATGCCTTAGATCCAAAATTTCCTCCTGCTTATTGTGGTGCTCTCCATATTTCATGATGATTTTCTGTACCGCATTCTCCAGTACCGTGGCTTTGAAGCCTCCATCTTGTAAGAAGAACTTTTTTGCACTGAAAACAATGCTGGAAATCTGGCCATAGGCAGTGAGAGCTTCCGCTGTTGACATTCGGAGTCTTCCAAGCATAATAGCAATCAATCTGGACTGCATTTATTAGCATGCAGATATTTCTATGCCCATCCAAAGGCCTAATATATCTCGAGCCAACTTACCCTCCCGTAGATGTGCCGCCGATCAGATCGAAATACTTGAAATCGCGTCAATTCAACATTTTGCAGAAGGTGTTTGAGAACCTACTTACCTTGTATGG
Organism: Pyronema domesticum; assembly: GCA_024516145.1. NCBI lineage: Eukaryota > Fungi > Ascomycota > Pezizomycetes > Pezizales > Pyronemataceae > Pyronema > Pyronema domesticum. The sequence continues at coordinate 119,635 of JAJJXL010000045.1, forward strand.
CCGAGGAATCTTAGATAGTCCCCGCTTCGCTTGGACTCGTATCACGATTTCGTGTAAAATAACTAGTTCCGACACTCCTCTGATACCCCCGCCATCTAGTGCCAGAAAGAGGATCAAGTCAGCATATGTAACGCGAAAGAGCTGGACGCGGTGACAGTGCGAGCTCTGGAGTCTGGGATTTGATTTCAACCGCTTTCTCTTGATTGGTCCGCATCACTTGGACACAGCAAGTTGGGGGACTTACCTAGCGACAGCAAGCGCAACCCTCTTCCCGGGGATTCCGACATGGCGGCGATTTTGTAGACGGTATAACCTGAGAGGAATGATGTGAAAGTGGAAGTGGGCGGAAACTGCGTAACAAGACCATGTATGTTTGGCTAGGCCCTACGTTATCCTATATTTACGAGACACGTTGATCCTAGTAGTGGGTGATCATTGGTTCATCAGCTGCTTATGCAACCGCATGCAACGACATGCATTCGTACATAGCCTTTAGATTACAACAGACTTTTTCCATCTCAAACGAATGGTAATATTTCTTCCTGTTACCAAGAGCAGGCTTTGAGATTCAGCCTTACAACCAAGTGGTAGGTATTATTGCTGCGAGGGACCATGGCAATTAATGAGGACTAGGCTATTTGACGAAGACCCATTTTCTCTTTACTTAGCTGAGCTGAAGGAGAATCTGTATTGAGGTAAGTCGACATCTGTTCGGTGACCTGATGGACGGAATCATTGGTCGGATTTTGGTTGATCTGCGGTTGGTGGACGAAGAAGATGGAGAATGTGGTGATGTACTCTATGGTTGGATAGGTAGAAGAAGAAAGGCTCGTCGCGGATCTCTGAACCGAATATGGATGGCGAGCACGTGATCAATGCAGTGTCACATCGTGGATACCATACAGTAGTCCCAAATTTCATGGATAAGTATGGAACAAATCATCACGAGGAACAAATGGGACACGTCCCGATAATAACGACACACCATAGTATATTACCAATATATCAATAACTATTTGGTCTTCCCATCTCTTCTCATCTCTCCATTTTTGCACGCTTCTTTCTTCTCCATCAGCAACTCGTGCAGCCATCCAACCACCCTCGGCATACCCCCCGGCTTCGTTAAACACTCCACATGCAATGCTTTCCTTACTACCTCAAGCTCTCCCTGCAATCCAGCTTTCTCAACCACCTCCAAAATCTTCCCCGCCTGCCCCTCTGGCACCAACTCATCTGCTCCCGCCTGCATAATTAATACCCTCCCATTCCACCCCGCCTTAATAGCCTTCTCCAACGCCACCACCAGCTCCCACGTATTCCACAAAAACCTTCCAAGGTATCGGTATGGCAGCCACTTCTGTGGATACACAGCCACCAGCATATTCCTGATGCTCACAAACGGAGTCTCCAGTAGAACTCCCTTTACCCGTTTCTGTAAAGCCACCGGGGCCTCTGCTAGCCCATGCACCGATATTCCACAACCGATGGATTGTCCCCACAAAATAATATCGGCCGTCGGATACGCATCGTTCAGATGGGAGAAGATTGCAACGAGGTCTTTCTCGATACCCCGTTGGGAGGGCGAGCCAGTGGAGTTCCAGTAGCCGCGGTAGGAGGGGATTAGAAGAGTAGTTTTTGCCGGGGAGGAAGATAGGCGGGAGAGAACGCTGGAGAGTTCTGGAAGACGGGGTGGGGTAGAGGATGCATTGCTGCTGGTTGTTAGCGGAGTCAAAGGGTACAGAAGAGAGGGATGGGATACCCTTGGAAGTAGACTATTACAAATTCTTTTTGGTTTCCATTGTCAGCGTTACTGCTACCGCCGACTGTGGCGGATGCGGTAGCGAGGGTTTTGCGGTCGGAGGTGGTAAGGATGCCTTCAGTCCATTGGATTCCTCGACAGTAGGCAGCATAGTCTGAGATCTTTTCTCTACGAGCTCCAGGAGGGATACTTGGCATGTAGATGATTCGTGATTGGAATAATACCATCATTAGGCATTTATAGCTCCATAGTGTTAACGTGAGGCCGACGAAGACGAGCGGGGCAAGAATGACCGGATGGATCGAGGAGAGCGAGAAGTGACGGCCATGGCTTCGTAGTAATTGGAGGCCATCAATGAGAATGGGATACCGCGATGCGAGGTGCTGGTGTTGTAGATGCGGGGAGTTGTAGATGCGGACGTGTTGCGTTATGCGGGGAAGAGCTCGAAAAGCTCGGAACATCGTGAAGATTCGACCGGCGTTGCTAACGACGCGTCTTGGGATTCAACCTTGACGCGTGACGCAATTTTTGGCCGCCACCTAAAAAATGCATAATGTTTTAATACAACAAGCTCAAACTACGTTAAAATATCTTTCTATAATTGTTAAAACAAAGTCTTCGAGCTAAGGCCGGACCAGAGAGCTTTTATGTAACTGTTGGGCGGTGCTGATGTTGCACTCACCTTTTTGACAAATGTACATATGACATCACTCGATACAATTAAAAGTCCGAAGCGTAATTTGCTTCCATCGGGCTTATGCCCAAACAAAGATTTCGATGCTTCGACTAGATATGCCTATGTGATGGCCACGAAAACCAACTCCATGTTCGGATCCTGCATCAGCTCCTTGCAAGTCACCGGCAACCAACTGTACTCCACCAAACTCCACGTCCGATGTTATAGACCCATAGCTGATTGTATCTCCATTTTCCTTCCTTCTCTCACCATCCGCTTCTTTCACATCACCCTTGGAGATCCCAGCCGCGCAGAAGACGGTTTCAGCTTCTTCTCCAAGCCCACACTCATTCTCGGTTGCTCTAAATCTCAATCAACTCCTCACAACTTTTGGCACATCCTAAACTCCTAATAATCCGCGTCTACACCGCAAAAGGGTTGATCAAGTCGTTGATAGCCACACCGTCGTCGAAATCTTAGTTGAAACGGTAAGCCTTGCCCCCGCATCCAGATGATACCACCGATGCACATCCACAGAATCCATTACTAACGTATCATCTCCAGCTATGGCTCACAATCCTGGACCGTTGAACAAGGCCATGAGACCTACACCTCGTAGTAGCCTCAACCCAAGAGCTGCCGAGTTTGTCCCAGGCTACCTCAATGGACCTCATCACGACGACGATGAATCTGAAAGGGGGGATGATTTGTCTTCTCACTCATCCCATAACACCGACCTCCACACTTATCTCGGATCTGCCTTTGACGAATCCTGCACCTCTGACTCCGGGGACTCTGAATATGATAACTGCTACGATGAACATGCTCTCGAAGAGGGTCTTCTCCGCAGAGATCCCCCGAACTCTATCAACACCGAGTATGTCAGCGATGAGGACCGCTTCCATGGTCCAGATGAGCCTTACCAGCATCATACACACCCCCAGGTCCTTGTAGTGAGGGATACTGATCAAAACCCCCACCCCTGCCGGCATGGTAATATACCTATTTGGAGGCCCCGAGCCCACCACAATGCAACCGGTTCCCGTACTCTAAAGCTTGCAAAGAAGTACTCTGTTCGTGGGGTTCTGATACCGCAGACCGGTATTGATGATGTCTCCTGGGAGTCTGAGTTCCAGAGTGCCATGCAGAATCGTCCCGAGTTGAAGTCAACCTGGGAAAAAGACATGGAAAAGCTTGCTTTGGACATCCACCAGATCACTGACGAGGTTGAGGGCATTGTACACCGCCGTGCCGAGCAGAATAAAGAAATCCAGCGTTTTCTGGAATCCCATCAGGCTATGGAGGATTTGCAGACTGAGAGGCTCCATGGGTTGACTGATCGTCTTTGGAGGTTGGTGTCGGACGTGGAGGGATATCGAAGACTATTGAATAGAGACAGAAAAGGGGAGCCTTTAAACTGGCAGATCAATGCGAAGATGGCGGGATTGTGCGACGCTGTTCATCGGTTGAGAAGTGAGCAGGAAAGGATGTCCCAGAGAAATACGAGAAGTTCTCAGGCGTTTGACAATGCTACTCGGGACCTGAGGGATGTTGTCGATGATGTTTCGGTGGCTATGGATATTATTCGTATGAAGCCGGCTGTGGATGATGAGGTTACTCAGCAGATTGCAAGGCATCTGGAGGCTTTCATGATGGATGAGGGTTATGAGAGTGACAAGGGTGTCCGCAGTAAGTCTGTTTGATGGGGATATAATATGTGTGGCATGGTATCGACAGTGAAAAGGTCGGTTTATTGAAGACATTTGTTAAAGTTATGACCTTTATGACGGATCGGTTATAGGTTATTTATGGTTTAAGGAAGCTCTTATTGTTGTGAGAGGCTATGCTCCCGCGTTTTGATATTTGTATACCAGAGTTGTTGGTCGTTTTTTTTTCCCGGAGGAAGCTTTTATACCAGTGTATGTAGTTAGTGGAACTAATATCTAATGAAGCGTTGGCTTGTAATTTTCCCCTTCATGTTTCTTACGTGAACGTAATACAGCTTCCGGGTTGTAGACGAGTCTATGTGTGTACTAGTGCCGTAAGCAATCATCCCAAGGCCAAGACAGAGTGACACACCATACCACACCCTGCTGCTCCTCACGGGTCGTCAAAAGTTTCACAGCCAACGACCCTTAGTGGGAAGCACTGGGAGGCAATGTTCTTATGGCAAAGGAGCTAACCAAAGTATCCCTACGGAGAAGCTGACGGCGACTGTTGTTCGGCAAAATAAAATCAGGTGGCTTTCCTGATGTGTTAACTCACGAAATATCACTCCATAAAATGTTACATTTATATCACCTGGAGCTTCAATACGGTAAACAAAAACAAAGCACAAAACATCCATTAAAGCTACAAGACGAAAGATTCTCTTCTCCCCAAAGCAACCAGCATCTAAAACAAAATATTCCCCCACCAACCTCGTGTCCCATTCATCCTTACCTCTTGCAATCCCATCGTCATCGCAATACCTTCAAAAGTCCTGCCAATGAACAGTACAGAGTATTTAACATAGGAAAGACCGAAATATATGAAAGAATTAAAACTACTCGCCGCAAGACATAGCTATGTACCGACTCCATACTCCGACCCATTCCACCTCTCGAAACAATTCAATACGTCACCGATAACCGAAACTACTTCTCTGTTTGATGCGCTGCTGGTACTATGTCGAGTTGAACTGGATCCGTTGGTGGACCTCCAGGTCTCGCGTTCATCAATAGCCCCAGCTGTGAGCAATAGTTGCGCAGTTGTAACATTGTTATGGCAAAGTGCGTAATCTAACGCAGTCTGAGCGTCGTCGTCTTTGGAGTTGATATCGATACCTTCTGCCTCTAGGAGCAGCTTTACAACTGAATCATGACCTTTTATGGATGCTCATGGCAACGCAGTCAAGCCAGGATAGCATTTCGAGTTGATATCAATACTATCCATCTGTACGAGCAGCTTTACCACTGAATCGTAACGCTTTTTGGATGCCCACGACAGCGCAGTGACACTATTGGTATCTGCTAAGTTAACATGAACGCCCCTTTCCAATAGAATACGCACAATCCCCTCATGGCCAATGATAGCAGCCTGCAATAACATCGTACTACCGCCTAATGTGGTATTGAGATCAAGACTGGCCCGATGCATTGAGGATATTGATGAAAACATTCGCCAAGCCACAGCTGATGATAAAGTGTAAACGAAGATGTAATAATAATAATAATAATAATAATAATAATAATAATAATGATCTTTCACTCTGTATGCAACCTTAATGGTTATGACTGTCGTAATTCCTATTACATTTTTCCCGAACTTAATCCAATGCTTATCTATACCTAAGAAGGTATAGATTAGGTAAGCGGGGTTACTCTTGACACATGTCAAGTACCCTTTCACTGCAGAGCGTGACTACTTATCCTGAGCACTGGGTAAACCTCCTTTGAGGGCGAACCCCGGTAACCAAGAGATACCTGTGGGAGTAACACGGGATTCCAACCCATTGGCTTTGCGCAGTTGCAGGGATTCATACCACTACACTACTGGGGCCGCCCCCCTAAGCGAAGATGTATTTGACTGGTAGAAACATGCCCATTTTTGGCAGTGATGTTCCAGTCGTGGAATTCGAAAAATGGAGATAGGAATTCTGAACGAAGGCCAGTAGAAATGCAATTAAGATTTATTCTCTCAGGAAACAATCCATAAATCATATCAGCCGTGCATGAACCGTGATCGTGTAAGTGCTGCATGAAGTTCTCAGTGGCATAATCGAGAAGACAGAATCTTTCCCTACGTAGATCTATAATGATATTGTCGACTTCCGATTCCAAAGGGTATATTTTGTTGTCATCGTCGTTGAAGCACATGTATTGCAAGCATGTGTAGGCAATCTCGCTATCACTCTTTGGGAATATTTGGTCCTTCTTGTGTAATAGGGTCAGATAGTTGTACAGCAATTTGTGGACCAGTCGGACAGTGGCCGTCTCTTCATCTATGATGACCAATCTACGAGTGACCTCTTGGAAGGAAAGTTATCCCACTTCACAGTCTTATCGTACTCCAATGGCAGTTTTCCAGGTTGCATTTCGCTTGGATCAATCTCAACCGACAAAGCATGGCTTAACTCTTTGACGTTTAATGCACGTTTAGCGAGAAATGTCCACTTCAGAACCTCTAGAGTTAGTGTCGCGTTTTGGGATTTCTGGTTCTTGATCCTGCTAATTGTGTTTTCAAACGCCGTTTCAAGTGTGCTGGGCATGGTAGAAAGTGCTGTACATCGCTTGGCGATAGTTGCATGGTCCGATACAGTCTGGACTTGAAGAGCCGGCAGTAGAAACCTGCATTAACCCGATTGATTAGCTATCCACTCCAACACTATCACTCATAATATTACACACAACAAATTGCTGTGCTAATGGAGCCTTCGAAAACTCACATTCCAGCAGCATTATCCACAATTCGCTCCAGAATTTCACTTCTAAGTATGTCATTCATGCAACCTTTATTCTTGTCCATGTCAGTCATATGAGAAACATATCTTCTGATATCTTCTGGCTGTGCCTTTACAAGTATGTAGGCTAGATGGCCGAGTCCGGGATGACGATTCATGATATCGTTCCAGTCCATTTGCGTTCTTGCTATGAAGAATGTCTGTATTGATGTCTATTGGCTACATTCGTTGTAGATCTTTGCTAGCGATTCTATGAGCGTTCTGCGGTGACCCTTGTCACACACGTCTAACGCATGAATGCACACGTAAACCTGAAAGCGTGCATTTCTCTCTCCTTTTACCAATGACTGGATGCTGGTGGGATTGAGTCCCTGATGGGGCACTCCAAAGAACAGAATACCGATACATGACCTTAGGAGTGTTGCATTGTTTTCGTCGGTTTCTTTACCACGGTCTACCAAGGCCTATAGTCTTAGCATGTTCTTTCAATAAACTATCCCCCGCTCTACCGAGAGTACCATGCCTTAATAGCGCCTCGCTTGTTGCCGTTTTGAGTTCAGAGTCCGAGCTCGCCTAGCCGTGCACGGTATCGCTGCGACTGCCACTAAACTGCTCATGGCAACAAGCGAGGCGCTATTAAGTCCTGGCACATTCTGAAAATCTCGGTAGAGCGAGGGATACCCGAGAGCTATGGGCGAAGATTAAGTACTTGGTGTAAAACCAGTCCACCTAGACTATGGACGATGGGAATTAATGGCCGATGATTTGCCTGTATTCCTATTAGCATGTATCTCATTGAACACGATTGAAACTTCCTACCGATTTGCCTCGCGCGAACTGGATATCCTGGAGCAAATCGCGCGAAATAGTGGCAATCGAGGTCGTAGTCTGATCGTTTTTGATGCTAGAGTGATAGCCCCAGGTGAGTACCCGAGAATCCGCCGCCAATTCTAAGGGTAGAAATCTCGTAACCACATCACATGAGCTTGATCAGGTGATTTCCATGATCCAAAGGCATGTGCCGAGAGCCCCGTAATGGCAACGATACTAGAGACCTACACATCAGCACATGCAACAAGTTGTACGGGCTGTTATTCGAACTTACTCATATTTGATCATAGGTCCAGGAGACTGGTAAAACAGTATCATCCCATAGAAGTCACAATCGACTGTAACATCGACTGGTACCGCGCGTCCCTCGATCCGCCGCTTAGGAAAAGGTAGATATATGTTTTGATCTGGTTTGCATCTCTTGAAATCATCTGGTTCTTGATGGAATGAGACCGACGCTATCTGCCAAGATCTGTATGTAGCTAAAGAGAAAACCTCCGAATTTCCTTGAATGGAGCCTCTCCTGACCTTCAAGGAATCTAAACATCGACGTAGCGCGCTTTTATCATTTCTAGAGGTATCTGGGATAATCGAAATGTACGGCATCGCGACGGTAGAGGTGTAGATGGATCGATCACACGTGGATATAAGTCAAGACTTTCATAATCGGCGGATTGATGGTTTGGTTGTTCGGAGTCCATTGCAAACGTTCAAAGACCGTAGGTACCGATGAAAACCATATTGTATTTGACTGCGGAGCTGAAAAGCGTCAAAGAGGGGAGCGTTACGTTTGAAAGGGTACAGCTTGCTGTGCTTTTAGAGTGTTCAGCTAGGTGCTTACTATTGGTCCACGACCGTACCATGCAGCATCCCGTTCCTTGCACAAAGCTTGGAGGAATCATCGGGTTTCATTCGATAAGCTGTACTGGATTGCAGAAGGGGACGAAATCTGACAGGTAGAAAAGTTCTACAGTATAAGACTACGCTGGGACCGGGAACTCATAGTCTTTTATGCTGGGCAAAGTGGGCTTGGCACAGAGGGGGAACTGCAGGGATCTCTCATCGATGTGCGTGGGTATATTATATTAAGCGTAAGTATTCTATGTTTTAAGAGAGTGGTAGTATTGTTGCGTTCTTGTACAAGTTTTTGAATCTCAAATCAGACCAGTGCACACATAACGTAGTGGCGTAGCGTCTCGTCTTCTTAGGCTTGATTACACAGAGTTTTCTCGGACCTCCGACCCTCAATGAATAACAATCGCTGGTTCAACTCCAGCTTCGTGCGCCAATCTTTTTGTTTTGGTCGAATTAACGTCGGTTGCCATTAGGCAGGCCTAGCGGGGTCGAAGTTTAGAGTAGCTATTTGGGCCGGGGGGTGTAGCATAAGGCGTCACTCGGCCATGTGAATATGCTTGGGCGCCGGCTTACATCCTCATGGCACGGTACATCCTTTTGGATTCTGGGCAGTATGTGAATACAAATTACATTTACGCTCTGTTACGAGTCTATTTTTCAGTGCCTCAGAAGTACTTTCGTCTTATGTTCTACGGTTCCGAGCAATAATTCACGAATCCACCAACTGGGGGATTGTTCCGAGTGGGGAATTATATAACGCCGATTTCGATTAAGAGAACGTGTATTCAACTTCTATGTACCCCCACAACAATGATCTATCTAAAACTACACTTTACTCTCCCCACCATCCTCTCCTGTACCCTAACCTTCAACACACCCTCATAACACTCCCTAGTCCACCTCGTCACCCGTTCCCTACTGTCCTCCGCTTTAATCATCTCCTCCATTCCCCACCTCGTCGCTGTCCGCACCGGATTCCCCAGCGCTTCATACTCCTTCGTCAACTTCTCCAACGTAGTATCCCCCCTCTGAATCTCGGCTTTATGAGCAACTTCCACACCCCCCTGCAACGGCAAACTCCCCCATTCCGCGGACGGCCAAGCACAGCGACTCCTAACATCTCTGGCATCCGCCATAATCCCTCCAGCAACCCCATAACACCTCCTCACAATCACCGAGAAAATTGGCATCGTAGTCGAGTAATAAGCCCTAGCCATATCCACCCCCCACCTCATAGTAGCCGCTTTTTCAGCCGCCGTACCAACCGCAAATCCGGGACAGTCTAGAAGCTGAACTAAGGGAAGGTTATAGACATCGCAGAGCTTGAGGTGTTTGGAGATCTTCTGGCAGGAGAGACTGTCGAGGGCGCCGCCGTTGAAAGTGCCGTCGCTTGCCAGCACACCCACAGGGTAGCCACCCAGTCGAGCTAGACCCACGATGGTGGTGCGGCCCCAGTGATGGCCTATTTCGAAGAAGCTACCGGAATCGACGATGGCATGGATGGCGGTGTAGATATCGAAGCTTCTTGCTGCTCTCCGGGGGATGAGGGAATTCAAATCTGGGCTCTTGCGGTCTGCTGGGTCGGAGCAGGGTACGAAGGGGGGGAGTTCCCGGTCTCCGCAAGAGGGGAGATAGGAGAGGAACTGTCGGATTTGTGCAAAGCAATCCTGCTCATTTTTGGCGAGGTTATCGATAGTGCCATTTGAACAATGTAGTGCAGCGCCTCCGAGGTCGGAGAATGATAGGTCTTCTTCGAAGGTGGCTGCTTCGGCGATTTTGGGACCGGCGGCGAAGAGGTAGCCGATATCGGCGGATATTACGGAGAAGTGGGAAATGGCTGCTCTGGAGGCCCCTAAGCCCACCACTGGGCCGAGAAGAGCGGCGATGTTGGGGATGCCGGCGTCGAGTTGCTTTACGACGGGGGAGAAGAAGGGACCGAGAGAGGGGAGGTGCGTGTAGCCGCTGGTTTTGGTGGTGGTGACTGAGCCGCCCCCGCTACTGCCGTCGACGAGCTTGATGATGGGTATGCCTTCTTGGAGAGCAAGTTTTTCGACGTAAATCTTCCCTTATTATCAGCCATTTCATATTATTCTGCGAATATGCCCAGAAACTTACCGTTTTCTCTAACAAAGCTCCATCAGCATGCCCTGCTCTCACGGAGTAATCATCCGCCGTAACCAACACCTTTCTTCCCTCTACTTTCCCCTCTCCCTGGACGTTATTACTCGGTATAAACCCCACGATATTCCCATTTTCACCCCAAGTAGCGGTTCCTGTCAAGCTACCAATCTCGCGGAAGGTATCCTTATCTAACAACTGATCGATCCTCTCTCGCACCCATAGCTTTCCGCGAGATTTTTGGCGTATGTAACCGGTTGATTTCAGGTTCGGAGTGCGGGCTATAGTTTCTATAGTTTCGATATGATCCGATATATCGCTCCAGTCGGCGGGTTTCAACTGAGCTGAGAGCTGGCTCAGCCGCGCGGAAGCTGAATCGTCGTTAGGCATTGCTGTGTGAAGTTCAGATTGCGGGGAACTTGGCGACGCTGGCGAACGTGGGGAAGCTGAAGATCTGTATAGTCATCACAGCCTATACCCCCCTCAAGGGCCTCGGTGTGGTTCCTGCATGTAGCGCGTGGGGAGGCCGAGGTCGAGGTGCAGTGAAGCTTGGGTAGCTTTAGGCTGAAGCTTCGCGCACTTTAGAGCTTTCCCCACATCTGGGGAACCCTAACCCTGGATAACCTCATATCCTCCGCTGTTTCTTCAATTCCCCTCTGTATTCTGTAAATATGGTTGAAATAAAGAAATTACTCGTTGCTAATCGGTATTTGAACTCCTTCTTAATTTTTGGACATTTTGTTGGATCGGGCTGCTGACATAACCACCCTCCTTCCGACAAGTGGAGAAATCGCTATCCGCATCCTCCACGCCGCACGCGAACTTGGAATAGAGACTGTAACTCTCCATACCACCTCCGATACCAGCCATACCCACCACGCTCACGCATCATTACTCCTCCCATCTCCCACCGCATTCACCGACATACCCCTCATCATCTCCCTCGCCAGAAGCAATGGCATCGACGCAATCCACCCCGGTTACGGCTTCCTTTCCGAATCCCCGGTCTTTTCCCTCGCTTGTAAGGAAGTGGATATACTCTTCGTCGGTCCCTCTACGGATATTTTGAATCTTTGCGGATCGAAAACGGATGCAAGAAACTTGGCCACGAGCTGTGGTGTGCCGGTACTGAAGGGGTTGGAGGGGGCAACGAACGACATTAATGTAGCGGCAACATTTGCAGGAGAAATTGGGTATCCGGTGGTTATCAAAGCGGTAGATGGAGGCGGAGGAAGGGGAATAAGAAGAGTTTCAGAGGAGGGGGAATTGGCGGATGCTTTTAAGAGGTGTGTGAACGAGAGTCCCAGCGGACGCATTTTCGTGGAGAAAGCAGCATCGGTGGGGGCACGACATGTTGAGGTTCAGATTGTTGGCGACTCTCATGGTGGATTGGTGGCACTTGGAACTAGAGAGTGCTCTGTACAAAGGAGATTCCAGAAGGTTGTCGAGTTCTGTGCGCTGGGGGATGAGAGGTTAGAGGGGAGATTATGTGCCTACGCCCTCAAGATGGCTCAGAGGCTGGGATATCAAAGCCTTGGGACATTCGAATTCCTCGTCGATGGTCAAGAGATCTGGTTTCTGGAAGTCAACCCACGTTTACAAGTCGAGCACACGATCACGGAAGAAGTCTTCGACATCGACCTGATTCAACTCCAACTCTCCATCGCCGCCGGAGGTGGAGTCCCTTCCGGTTTGCAGAAGAATGGCTGCTCTATTCAGCTCCGTATCACAGCCGAAGACCCCTCGCAATCCTTCGCGTTATCTCTCGGGAAGATATCAACCTGGGTCCCACCACACGGACGGGGCGTAAGAGTGGAGACACATCTACGCCCTGGTACCAGCGTATCAGCAGAGCTAGACTCACTGTTAGCCAAGATCATCATCACCGCCTCCACCTGGAAGGGTGCCGTAGCCAAGGCGAATAGAGCATTGGAAGACACCCTTATCTCAGGCGTCAAAACCAACCTCCCCCTCCTCCTAGCTGTTGTATCGCATCTCGACTTCATTACCAGAAATATCAGTAACACCTGGTTGGAGTCACACCTTCCGGAGCTGCTCGGGGCATCCCAGACACAACTCTTCGCCCCGCCTCAGCAAGATCCAGGTGCTGTCGCCCCGGTGGTCTCTTTGGGCGCTCCGCTACTCAGAAAGGGAAATGCCTGGACTCTCTCTCTCTCCTCCGACTCTGGCACGGTAGAAAAGCACAGCATCACCATCTCCCGCTTGCTACAAAATGATTTCCCGACTCTCCTTGCCGCGGAGGTGGTGCATCGTACTGAAACCGGCGGCGAGAAATCGTACAAAGCATTATTAAAGGCGTCAACGGCAGATGCATCGCTTGCGCAAAGGCGGAAGGGGGATCCGGGGAAGGTTGAGCATATTATTGTTCCATTCGCGGGGGAGGTTGTGGAGCTGGGTGTAAAGGTCGGGGAGAGGGTGAAGAAAGGACAGGTTGTGGTGGTGGTGAGGCAGATGAAGACGGAGCTTGAAGTGAGGGCCCATCGAGATGGTGTGGTTAGGTGGGGGTGGGATGTGAAGGAGGGTGACAGGGTTGAGGGAGGGGAATTGGTTGCGGAGGTTGCGGGGGAGGTGGCCGGAAGGAGCGCGAGGTTGTGAGAGATGGTGGGTTGGGGTGGTGTAGATAGGATGGCGTGGGTAGGATGGAGAAACGAGATGGGGGTTTAATTTATTTCTTTTGTGTACAAATGTTGCTCGTGTGGCTCAACTGTTTGGGCTTCATATAAATTTCATGCCAGCCTGTGGACATCCAGTGTGAGATGTGAATACCTGCTTGCTGGATTGAGATTCTGGAAGGTAGTCAGTTCGAATCCAGCCTCGACCGACACTGTTTTCTCGTTTTGCTCCTTAAGTGGATGGCGATAGGAGGGAGCGTTGAAGTTGGGGGCGGGGGTCAGAGATGTGCATGGAGTGTCACTCCACGGGTCATGGGTATCACTCGGAGAGGGAGGCTCGCGTGCAGTCGCGCGTAGACACACACTCAAGGCAGCTTGGCAACCATTGCCTCTCCTATTCCTCTTTTTTTTAACAATTGTATTGAACTATCGTAAGAATCCTTGCTGTACAAGATAAAAATAATCTAGTCTACTGTTTCGTGCGTGCTTTATCCAATCGTCTTCGTCTATGCTCAACTCCTATTCCTTACCACGAAACAGAGAAAGCATTTGCCACAAAATGTTCGGTATGTAAGACAAAATTGATGGAGATCTCTTGCCTTACCCCGCGCCCGCAGGTCTGTGCCTCTCTCATACATACATAGACCATTATTGTTCAGACCTACGTAAGATGCGCCAACTTTTGAAACAGGGGATTCAGGGATAAAATTGTACTTCGATGTGCACTTTCTGCAAGGCCTGTGTATTGAACTCGCTTAAATGTGCCGAGTAGAGCTTCATATGTCAGCTACCGGTTGTTCATACCGTAAGAAAGGCGTATGAGAGTGCGTAGTCCTACGGGCAACTCCGGTTATATATTCCGGACCTCCGCCCGACGCCGACTACATATACCTATGCATGCTCCGTGGGTCCGGTGCAGTATTCGGAAGATAAACCACAATGATTGAAGTCGATCCATCCCTTGTAAGCACCTCCTTCCAATATGTACCTTCGATAGTTCTAACCCACCTTTAAGCTCACAGACCCTGACAATGACTACTACTCCTCAGACAACGACACCAGTACGGAAAGCATAACATCATCCATTCAACAGTATATTTACGAAAACGGACGTCGCTACCACGCCTACTACGGAACTGAGAAATGGCACATGCCGACGGACGAAGTAGAGCAGGAGAGGTACGTTCCCCGTTCGTTGAAATCCAAGGAGCAGGGGTTGGAGTCGCTGGTAGAGTGGTCCGTTAATTAATTTATCTACGCAGACTCGATCTGTCCCATGAAATTTTCCGGACAGCTTGGAGAGGAAATCTTCATGAAGCACCACTCCACGAACCTCAGCGGGTACGTAATGTCACCTCTTGACTTTCCGATAATGAAGACTGGAGAGCTAATAGACGGGTAATGGAATTAGATACTCGATATTGGAACAGGTACAGGGATCTGGGCGATAGACATGGCAGATAGATATCCCATGGCTATGGTAATCGGAACTGATCTCAGTCCTATACAGCCGAGTTTTATACCGAATAATTGGTGCATGGCCTTCCTCTATTCAATCTTCTGCAGAATGAAAGCCTTGAAAGTTATGATGCTAATTCTAAGTTTATTTTCTTAGTCGCTTTGAGGTGGACGATGTAATGCAGGAATGGACCTTTCAGGATGTACGTCTATTTGAATACCAGAGCTATCCGTCACATAATCTGATAATCTTTTTTGATTCGCAGAACTGTTTCGACTTTATTCATGGACGCAACATTGCATCTGGTATCAGCGACTGGAACCATCTAGCAAGTGAGATGATGCGGTAGATCTCGTATTCCTCCCTAGCGTCAATGCTAATGTCCGTTAGCTCTACCGCACCAGGAGGCTACGTAGAGTTATGCGAAACCAGTATCGGCACGGTACACTGCGACGACGGCACAATGAAGCCAGACCACTCCGTAGTAATCTTCGGGCACCATCTGCGGGACGCACTAACCAAGATTGGACGACCACAACCAGATCACCAGTTCATGGCGAACGTCTTGATTCAAGCAGGTTATGAAGATGTGAAAATGCTTTCAGCAAAGGAGCCTATAGAACCATGGCCAAAGGATCCGCAATTGAAAAAAGTCGGCGCTATGAATTTGCTTAATGCTGAGACGGGGTATGAAAGTCATGGAATGGCGGTTTTTACTAGGGTTCTTGCGATGGATTCGGAAAAGGCGAGACAGCTTTGTCGAGAAGCTACTGAGGCTAGTAGGAATAAGAATTATCATATTTATGGTGAAAAGTGAGTTGTGTTGGTATTCAAAATATAAACCTATACTAACCGGGAACAGCTATAGCGTCTATGGTAGAAAGCCGGTTCGGTAGTTTTGGAACGAGTTTGTCTTGGTCATTTGAGGGGCACCGTGATGATTTTGGTGGAATTTAACATGTTATTTGGTCTTTATTATTCAGTTTTGCTAGCCAGAAAGGCTTCTGTGTTGATCGGATGGTGATTCTGCGAGTGCGCGAGCGGGACGCCCTTCGTGGAGAACTTACAAATGGTCACATACTAACTAGTGACCCGCTAGTGACCAGCCCTGCTAGTGACAAAGCATGTATCCTGGTGCCCAGCCGCTGTGCGGATTGGGATGAGAGTGTCGTACAAGCGCCTGGAACAGAACTTGTTAGCATAAAACACAATTCGATGATTCGAGTCAGGTTGATAATTAGTGTATGCGCTAAATAAAGATCAGACAGGTGTACGGTAAACACCGCGAACAACACGAGATCTCAATCACAAGAACAAAGAAAAAATGAGATTTTAATGGAGTATGCCCTATCGTACAAGAATGTAGTTAAAATCATCTTTAAATGCAGTTAGAAACATGTTCTCCAATCTTACATGATCATAATGTTGTTAGTAACTGCATTATTCTATTATTCAAAAAATTCAAAGATATAATCATGTAAGTGGAATCATTAAAATTGGGTTAATAAAAGTTGTAAGCACAGTATATGTTTGGAGTTAATGATGAATGAGCAGCAGATAGGTACATTATTGCCAACACTGGGCATTTATTGCAATATGAAACTTGAAGAAATAATGATCAAAATACAGGTCTGACATCACTACTCTACAATCCTCCTCCTGCCATATCTAAGAAACATGTCTGCTTCTCTGAGAAGTATCTAAACCCATATGAGGGGATAACAGCTAGCAATGCCACAATAGCATCAACATTCATCACAGATAATAATAATCCAGTTTGATCCCATGACACTTTGAACAAGGCAAGCCCATCCAAGACCTCTAATTACTGAAATCCAATCAGTTTGACAAGGGCAGCCAAGTAGTTTGGCCATCTTTCTCTTTGTTGATAAGACATGAAATATATGACTCTGGCCATTGTCCACTCATCCCTGAAGGTGGATTCTCTATGATGATATCATGTTTCATGGGTTCCAACACATGTAATGTGTGTTGAATGTCTGGCATTGTCATCTGTATAAGTCGTACTCTGAATACATGTCCGATATAATCCCTGCTGTATCTGTAGATAATTCATGAACTTTTGTTTCCAAACCTGGGGCTGGGGAGTTTGTCATGGCTCAAGTATCCACTCTTCCCTGTGCTCCTTATTTTCTTACTTTTGCATTCACTGTCTGTATATGATTGTCTTGTTCAACCCTGGTGTGCTTGGTAGTTAGTGGCATTCCTTGTCTGTGTGGCTGTGTACTTAGTGGTGAGTCATATGCACTATGACATTGTTCAAGGATTGTTAGTGGTTGTATAGTCATGCCTGTTTGGAAAGTTCTAGGAGTTTCTAGTATTGGTTAGTGTTAGTTTATTAAGGGTTAAGGGTTCAGGGTCTGCTAGTTTAGTGTCAGTGTAGAAGGACAAATTGTATATATAAGAGCAGTTGTCCTCACACCATTCTATTTCCTTTCCTTTTCTCCTTACACAGTTATTTCTTCATCTTACAGAATAAATACTTGGAACCTCCATGTCTTCACCTCAGTTCTTGTCCTCACCACTATCTCTCTCTCAGTCTAGTTGTAATGGTGGGCATGGACAAAGTCTTGGACAGAGAACCTGAGGGCTCTGAGTTTGTTGCATAAGCTTGTCAACTGCAATACCAATTGCAAGGGACCTCAACATTGGACCTCTAAAGCTGTGATGTGCAGCAATTGATGAGGATCCATGTTTGGAAGTGAAGAGATCAGTCAGAGGAGAGAAGGAGAAAAACTGAGCAAGACTAATAGAGGCATGACAGGGCAAGGATGCATGTGGAGTCAAGGACAAGAATGGGGGCAGAGGTAGGGATGGAGACAAGGACAAGGCAGGGATGAGGACTGTGACAATGTCATACCCTACCTTTAAGGCACATTTTAAGAATGGGGATTCTTACCAAGTAATGACTCAAGCCATAGGGCAAGAGCCATTACTAACCACCCTTCATCTACTTCCCACAAAAAGTAGGATAATGGGGGGCCAGGAAAAAATTCAGTCCATCATAAAGGGTTGGGGACCTGGGGTAGCCCCAGGATAGGACTGTTTCCAATCAATGGCTAGGGTTTCTAATGCCCAGCCATATCCCAGGGAACATACCACTGACATTGACAAAAACCTGGAATACTTATAGCCTGGGCTGCTGTGGTTCTTACTTGCCACAAGTCCAAGGGGACTACCCTCTGCCACATGCATTTTGCTAGATTTGAACATTGTGCTGTGTCACACAGGACCACCCCAACAGGTAGACATAGAAGGGGATGGGACAAAGAAAGGCAGAATGATGAGAAGAAAGAGGTGAAATCTAGGAGGAGGAGTTTGCCATATATGACTGAGTCTACCATGACTGACTGTAGATAAATGCTAGAGGAAGTCAAGGTTGATAATGGTGTCACACCCTATAATGTGTGATAATAGATTGGGTAACATGTATAACTTGAGAGAGAACATGGCAAACTCGACAGGAGAATGATGTCACGGCTCGAGTTTCCGCACTTGAAATGTGATCTCACGCGGATTCGAATCGCGGGCTCCACAGCCCGTCACTCGATCCGCTGGGTAAACACTTGGCCCTCGCTTGTGCCGTAATCGCTTAGCCTAGCCAGCCCTAAGCCGCGATCGTACGCACCAGATAAGGGTTTTGTATTTTAGGGTTTTGTTTGTTGTGCCGTGCGCGGCCCGTAGTGCTTCCTTGGCTTTGTGCTTGTGTTTAGGGTTTTGCTTGTTGTGCCGTGCGCGGCCCATAGTGCTTCCTTGGCTTTGTGCACGTGTGTGAAGAAGTTGCTTGTTAAATAGTTTTGCTTTCCCCGTGTAATTAGTTCTTCACACAGTTATTTGTTTATTTCCTAAATAAATACCTTTTGTCAACATCTTTGTCCTCGCCTCATTTACGTGTTCCGATCACGTGCCCTTGTCCAGCCGCCCCCGCCTCGTCTCCCCGCCTTGCCTCGCCTTGCCGCGTTACGTCCCAGAGCCTCGCTTCGGAATAGATACATCACGGAGTAATTCAGTCACCTGATCTTTAAACACGGACTTGCAAGAAATTGATGCACGCACAATTTCACAAGTCTTAGGATTGAGATTACGAAAGGGACTTTATTTATTACTATCTATCTATATACAAGAAGAGCCCTCGGGTAACCCCGCCCCCGACCACGCTGCCGTAACAACATAACTGTGTAGCCTGAACCCGCCGGCTCACCAGCTATCACTCGACGCATTTCCCGACCCCCCGCCTATGATCACCAGCTTTTGGATTTATATCCTCCGCACAATCCTACGTACCCACCACCACGAAATTCTCCCATACCACAACCCTACCTACGAAGAACTCCTCGTCGCCCTTCAATTCGCCTTCGATGTCGATGCCACCAGGATCTCCTACGATGACGAACTTTTCCTCTGGTGTATCCGATAGACTCGCCCGAGTAGCCTATGTCCTCGTCCTCGACGCCACTCAGGCAGACGCTGTCCAGGCCAATCCCTCAGCAATCCTCACCATCGAAAATGGTGTCGAAGAATATCGCCAACAGCTCACCCTGATCCTCGACCTAAAGACAGAACTTGAAGAAGCCTGCTCTGGCAACACCGAATATGCTCGGCGCCTTCTTACCCTCGAGGAAGACCTCCAAATCGCCAAAAAAACCATCCAGATTCTCCAAGGCCTTCCAGCGAACCCTACACCCCGCATTATCGAGCTCCCACACCCTCCCGAGTATTCCGGAGATAGAAAGGAGCTCCCCAACTTTGTCTCCAAGGTCCGTTCCAAGATTGCTGGGGAAGGATCCCGTTTCACTAGCGATCAGCATAAGCTCTGCTATGTGTATGGATACCTCAAAGGCAATGCTCAAAATCAGATCCAGCCTTACGTCCAGGCTGACGAGATAGCCCTGGACTATGTGGAGGCACTTATCAAAATTCTCGAGGCAGCTTTCGGAGACCCAGATGAAGTCGGAACTGCAGCTGCAGAACTGGAACGGTTAACCCAAGGGAACCGTGAATTCAGTGTCTATTATGCTGAATTCCAACGCCTCCTCGCTATCCTTGACTACGATTCCAAAGCGAACAAGGCAGCTCTTAAGCGCGGACTGTCGAGAGAACTCCAGGCCAGTCTTGTTTACCAAACAGATGAGCCAGAGGACTTCGAGAAGTTCGTGCAGCTCTGCATGAAGCTCGATTACCGAATCAGAGCTCATGCCGCCCTCTCTTGCCGCACCACAATTCCCTCCACCTCTCGGTCCTCCCCCGCTGCACCCCGCACAACGCACCCCACCAATACTGACAGCGGCAACTATGGCCCTGTCCCCATGGACCTTTCCGCTGCCAAGAAGTCTCGAAACCAACATCGCCGAGATGAACGTATGGCCAAGGGACTCTGCCTATACTGCGGAGCGGTGGATCACTTCAAAGACCAATGCCCCGCTCTGGCCAGTACCAATGCCCGCAAAGTCCGACTGGCAGCGGCAGGAATTGCCCCTGTGGAGGAAAGCTCCGATTTGGATTCGGGAAAAGAATAGTCCACCAACAGCCTGTTGGCCCTATTGGTGGACCCACCCCGGCGTCGTCATTTGTTTCTGCCCAAGAAGTGTTATATGTATCTAGTAGCTCGCTGTCAAACAAACAAGAAAGCGAATTAGATGGAAGACACTTGATTGTCCCATGCACCCTGTCCGATAAACTTAACAAGATCGAGACCCACGCTCTTGTTGATTGCGGATGCACTGGAAACGCTTTTATAAATGACGAATTCGCCCGCCAGCACAACCTCCCCCGCTTCCAGCTCAAAAATCCTAAGACCGTCGAAGTCATCGACGGCCGCCCAATCTCCTCTGGAGACATCATGGAGTATGTACAACTCAATTGCCTCATTCATGATCACCAGGAAACCCTCACCGCCTATGTTGCCTCGATTGGCCACTACCCCCTCGTCCTCGGCATACCGTGGTTAAAAAAGCATGATGTCTCCATTAACTTCCGGGATATGAGTATCCAATTCCCCTCCTCAACCTGCCTCGACCACCATACAAAGGTTACTCCACGACCCATCCAGGGTATCTCAACCCCGCACGGTAACAAGATCTGTGCCATCTCGGCCACCTCCTTTCGCCGAATAACCAACAACTCGAATAACCATTATGGAAAGGTCGAACCCTTCGCCCTTTCCCTCTACGAAATCAATTCCGCCCTGGCCAAAGACGACGAACCAAAAAACGACATCCAGAATATCGTCCCAGCGGAATACCATGACCACCTGCCAATCTTCGATAAAGCAAACGCCGACAAACTACCACCACACCGACCTACCGACCACAAAATCCCCCTCACTGAAGGATTCCAACCCCCCTTCGGCCCCCTCTATTCCCTTTTCCGCCCCGAGTTGGAGGAATTAAAGAGGTGGTTGGATGAAAACCTTTCGAAAGGGTTCATTCGGGCATCGTCGTCCCCCGCGGCCGCCCCGATACTATTCGTTAAAAAGGGGGATGGTTCCTTACGACTGGTCGTAGATTACCGAGGAATTAATGAAGGGACCATTAAAAACAGATATCCCTTGCCCCTGTTACAAGATACATTGATGAACCTTTCGAAAGCAAAATGGTTCACCAAGTTGGACATTCGAGGGGCCTACAACCTCATCCGCATGGCCGATGGCGAGGAATGGAAGACCGCCTTTCGCACCCGATATGGCCTGTTCGAATCCCTCGTCATGCCCTTCGGCCTTACCAACGCCCCGGCAACATTCCAAAACTACATCAACGACGTCCTGGCCCCTTACCTGGACCGTTTTTGCACAGCCTACCTAGATGACACCCTCATCTACTCCGACAACCTCGAAGAACATCGCCAACATTTCCGCCTCGTCCTGGATGCCTTCTCCAAAGCTGGCCTCCATCTTAAACCAGAGAAATGTGAATTTCACTGCCAGGAGGTAAAATACCTGGGGTTGATAATAAGCACCGACGGTATTAAGATGGACCCCGGGAAAATCCGGACGGTAAAAGATTGGGAACCCCCGAAGAACCTCAAAGATGTCCGTGCCTTCCTGGGATTCGCCAATTTCTACCGCCGCTTCGTACGAAACTATTCTCGCAGTCCAACCCTTAACCGCCCTCACCCGCAAGAACGTCCCCTTCGCCTGGAACAACGAACAACAAGCCACCTTCGATCTCCTTAAAACGACTTTCACCGCCGCCCCGGTCCTCGCCCGCTTCGACCCTGATAAGGACATCATCGTAGAGACCGATGCCTCGGACTATGTAACTGCCGGCATCTTGTCTCAGTACGACAGCGACAACGTCCTCCACCCCGTGGCCTTCTTCTCCAAAAAGAACTCGCCCGCGGAATGCAACTACGAGATCTATGATAAGGAGCTCATGGCTGTCGTTCGAGCCTTCGAGGAATGGCGGCCTGAGCTCCAATCCGTCATTAACCCTGTTTGTGTGCTCTCCGACCACAAGAATCTCGAGTACTTCACGACAACTAAACTCCTCAACCGACGCCAGGCCCGCTGGTCCCAATTCCTGTCACAATTCAACTTCAAAATTGTGTACCGGCCTGGCACCGCGGGTGGTAAGCCGGACGCCCTCACTCGCAGATCCGGAGATCTGCCTAAGGCGGGGGATGGCCATTCCACGGCAAACGAAACCATCATCATCAAACCGGAGAACGTCCTACACCTTGCGGCCTCAACAACATCCGCACCCCCGACCTCCGCTTCACCACCCATCACTCGCCAAACACCGCCGATGACACCCTCCCCGAACCCAACGTCAAACCCGACCCTCGCCCGCCTCTTCACCGAAGGATACGCCAAAGACCCCTTCCCAACAAAAATCCTTCAGCTCCTCCGAGAAGGTTCGACCCACTGCCGGGAAATCTCCCTCGCCGAATGTGACGAAGTCGACAACCTCCTCCAATACCGTCAACGGTTCTGGGTTCCGGACTTCGACCCCCTTAAACTCCACCTGATTCAGCAACACCACGACGTCCCCGCCGCTGGCCACCCCGGTAGATCGAAAACCCTAGAGCAACTCTGTCGACAATACACCTGGCCAAAAATGCGAACGGATGTCGACCGGTACACCAGGAATTGTCACACCTGCCAGCGTTCGAAGCCCAGCAGGCACGCACCATTTGGAGTCCTCCGCCCCTTACCCATCCCCGACCAGCCATGGCAAGACATCTCCATGGACTTTGTCACGGGCCTTCCCTGGTCAAACGGATGTGATGCCATCTGGGTGGTAGTGGACCGACTAACCAAGGAACGACACCTGGTCCCCTGCCGGACGGATGTCGACGCAAAGGACCTTGCGAACTTGTTCGTCGCCCACATCTTCCGACTACACGGCCTTCCCCTTACCATCATCTCCGACCGCGGCCCCCAATTTGCGGCCCTCTTCTGGAAACATCTCTGCCGGCGACTGGGAATCCAACCCCGACTATCGACGGCATTCCACCCGCAGACCGACGGCCAGACCGAAAGGCTTAACGCCATAATGGAACAATACCTGCGAGCCCACATCAACTATCTCCAGGATGACTGGGTCACCTGGCTCCCCCTCGCTGAGTTCGCCGCAAACAACCAAGCCTCGGAGACCACCGGATCTTCCCCCTTCTTCGCCAACAAAGGGTTCGATCCCCGTTGCCAGTTCGACCTCTCCCTGGCGGCCCCAAATGACACCAACGATCAATGAGCCCTAACGACCTCCAAGACCCTCTCGGAAATCCACGACCACCTCCGCGCCGAGATCAACAGGGCGAATCTCCACCATCAGGAGAACGCGGACACCCGACGCCTGCCCTCCCCAAACTACAAAGCCGGAGATCTCGTCTGGCTCGACGGTCGAAACTGGAAGACCCGGCGACCCAGCCGAAAATTAGACAACAAACGACACAGTGCCTTCCGAATCCTCGACAAGATATCGTCCTACGCTTATCGAATTGACCTGCCACCGTCGGTCAAGTGCCACAACGTCTTCAACGTCTCCCTCCTCGAGCCCGCGGCAAACGATGCTTACCCCGGGCAAATTCCGGAGCCCCCGCCCCCGGTCGAAGTCGACGGAGAAGACGAGTACCACATCGAGTCAATCCTCGACTCCCGAATCCATCGACGGAAACTCCAATACCTCGTCAAATGGGTAGGATACGACCAACCAGACTGGGAGCCCGCCGAGCTCCACTCCGAGTCTGCCGCCGTCGACTCCTTCCATGACAAATACCCCGACCGACCCGGCCCCCTCTCCACCACCACTTAACGACCATCCTACTTCACCGGAGTTCAGTCTAAGAAGGGGGATCCTGTCATGGCTTGAGTTTCCGCACTTGAAATGTGATCTCACGTGGATTCGAATCGCGGGCTCCACAGCCCGTCACTCCATCCACTGGGTAAACACTTGGCCCTCGCTTGTGCCGTAATCGCTTAGCCTAGCCAGCCCTAAGCCGCGATCGTACGCACCTGATAAGGGTTTTCTATTTTAGGGTTTTGTTTGTTGTGCCGTGCGCGGCCCGTAGTGCTTCCTTGGCTTTGTGCTTGTGTTTAGGGTTTTGCTTGTTGTGCCGTGCGCGGCCCGTAGTGCTTCCTTGGCTTTGTGCATGTGTGTGAAGAAGTTGCTTGTTAAATAGTTTTGCTTTCCCCGTGTAATTAGTTCTTCACACAGTTATTTGTTTATTTCCTAAATAAATACCTTTTGTCAACATCTTTGTCCTCGCCTCGTTTACGTGTTCCGATCACGTGCCCTTGTCCAGCTGCCCCCGCCTCGTCTCCCCGCCTTGCCTCGCCTTGCCGCGTTACGTCCCAGAGCCTCGCTTCAGAATAGATACATCACGGAGTAATTCAGTCACCTGATCTTTAAAAACGGACTTGCAAGAAATTGATGCACGCACAATTTCACAAGTCTTAGGATTGAGATTACGAAAGGGACTTTATTTATTACTATCTATCTATATACAAGAAGAGCCCTTGGGTAACCCCGCCCCCGACCACGCTGCTGTAACAAATGAATATTATGAATCAGCAATTCGGGCCGGAACCCTCGGAAGATCCGACAAGTGAAGTCACGTGACTCGTGACCCCCAAATGAGACCTCATGAAGGTCCCGGCCCAAGACATCACACCTATTGAATGTCAGCAAGGGAAAGATCAGGAAGGAGCAAGGGAAGGACTTACCTCACTAATGGCGACTCAGCCATGAGAAGAGTGTTGGCGACGATGATGGAGAGAACATGACGAGGGTGAACAGTACCTACTTATACATGAACAGGTGCTCAGCAACCGACGGATACCAAGAGGGCTTGCACGGAGAAGAGCTCCATGGCATGTGCAAGGCATTGCGAAATCATCATTCAACATACCTGCATTTGGAGTTAGTTGACCAAGGCAGAGTCTAGTCGGTGAACAGGAGTGGCGCTGAGTACAAGGGTCAAGACTGCACAGCATGAGACAACGTATGATAAGCAAGGAACCCACTCAAGGAACCTGTTCAAAGGAACCCGATATGATGCGACCGTCAGCTAGGGAACACTCCGTAGGGAATTGTTGGGATTGCGTTCACACCAGGGTGTGGCTGCGCACAGGTGAGCGCATGTGGGAGACTCATGACATCACATGGAAAGTGCTAGAATCGCACGAGTGATAGGGCATGATTGTCACCACACAAGCAATCAAGATTTTCTTAGGGAATCTATGATGATGCGGCTCAGAAGGAAAATGGCTCATTGTCATTCCCTGATGAGTTATTGCATTACGCGGCCAGACGGGGATTGAATCCTGTGATGATCGCTAATCCCTTACCTTATGGGAAGGTGTGGTATCATGGCAAGGAATTTTCAAGAATTAACTCGAAGATGGTGGTCAGCATGCAAGTGAGTGATTAATGTAATCATGAGCTTGTGATGACGCAATCCATCCAATATTATTGTTGGACATGACTCATGTCTTATCTCCTAAACTCGTTTTCAGCAGTACCATCCTGGGGGATGGTTAGATGAAGTTGGAAGTCCAAAAGTCTATAAAGAGGTCTATGTCTCCCACAGTCTCCAAGATCATCAGCAACGAAATCCTCCTCAAGAACAGTTACCAGAACCAACCCACCGAACCTCAGAAGACACCCCTTAAGTTTATTCCGCCTTGTGATCGATAGTTCGAAATAAACTTCCTAGCTTTTCTGAGAAAGCCCCACTCGATTCAACCTTCAAATTCAACAAAACGAATTATCGAAACCCCCTCGGCATAGGAGAAACTGTGCCCAGGGTCACACTATAAACTTAAGGCACAAGCTACCAAGTTTATCAAATCGAACACGAGAAACGAAAAGACCCTCTTCTAGGGCAAACAGACACTCTACTACAAACAATCAGTTACTCTACCATGTCGCACTACCGAACCATCGAGTCCCCCACTGCTGGACCAGCCGAAGATGTCCAAATGGGCAATACTGTTGAAATTTATCGCCCCAAGACTTGGGACCAGCTCAAAGATCAACGAGCCCCCACATTTACCGAAACGGCTACAGTCAGCAAGGACCAGCTTCCTCAATGGTTCATCCGAATGGTGGAACGAATGAATGTCACCGAGAGGGACATCCAAGGATTATTCCAGGCTCTCCAGAGAGAAGGAGCCACAGCACAGGCCAATATCAGTCAGATGAAGGCCTTATACCAAGAAATGGTGGAAACCAGGCAAAATGCTTATGATGTTGTCATCAAGAAGGGTGACATCGACCAAGAAATCAATCACGCAGCAATTGTGCGCCTTGTTCAGGCTAGCAATGAATTTGCATCTCAGGTCTGGCAGACAATTGGAGGCCTGGCCACGGATATTCAGCAAAAGCAAGAGGCAAACCAAGAGGCTGCAGAAAGGCTCACTACTGGAGTCCAAATTATCAATGATGTCCTGGAAGGTTTTGCGACCTACCAAGCAAATTGGAATAAGAATGTTGAGAATTGGGCATCCGAGAAGGAGGATAATGACAGAAGGCATGATAAAAGAATCCGGGACCTTGCTAGAGCCGAGGAACGCCATCAATGATGGCAGCTGGAATATGAAGCTGCAAGAGAGCAAGAAATGAAAGAACTTATAGACAAGGTCATCCAGACTGTCACCGATCGATTGGCCAAGCAACAGCCAATTGATGCACGATCCCTCACCGAGGCCATACAGGAAAGAGAACCCTCATCTGAGATACTTAATGTGGCAATCAGAACAGCACTACCTGCATCCTCAACCAATTCAGAAAGAGGAGCTACAGCTGGGAAGGGTGGAAATGGTGGCAGACCTCCAAAGCCCAGGACAGGACTACCCCCCTCAGTCCCCTCAGACTCCTCCTCATCAGACGATGACTCAGGTTCTGGAAGAAGAACCTTGGATAGCTTCCGCAGAAGGCAAAAGGAACGAAGAGAAGAAAAGGAATGAGAGGTCAAAGTTACAGAGTTCTTTGAAACCTTGGTGGACAGGTTGAAGGAGCCTGCTCCAGCAGACCTACATAAGAAACCCAAGATGCCTGAAATGAAGGCTCCTCAGATCTTCACTGGCAAGGATAAAACCCTTTTCCGCGCCTGGTGGATGTCAGTTCAGGACTACATTGAGACATACTCCTCTTCCTTCCCTGATGAGGATGCACAGGTTAAATGGGTAGGGAGCCTATTCTCCCACAAAGCCCTCAGTTGGCATCAAGAGCGTCGAAAGGCAATCAAGAGCAAAGGGCTGAAGGACAACTGGGCCGCTTTTTCAAGTGCCATCGAAACACGATTCATGGACAGAAGAGAAGTCCAGAAAGATGAACGCCGAATCCGAGAACTCCAATACGAAGGAGATATCGATGACTACATTACGAAATTGGAAGACCTCAACATAAGAGTAGGGGCATCAGGTCCCATGTACAGAGCGGTTATCTGGGATGTGATGACCCCAGAAATCAAGAAGATGGTGTACCAGACCTTCAAAGGGATCCCTAGAGACGATGATGCGATGATCGAGGCAGTAAAGGAAGCTGCATACATTGTGGAGAACATCGATGAAGAGATAAAGGGTCCCAGGAAGAGGACCTTGGAGGTACGGGACACTCGTCACCCTAAGGAAGCTGCTCGTCCTCGTGAGATGCAGCAGAAGGACCGAAAGGTCAAGGAAAAGAATGGAGACAAGAAGGGTGCTTCTGGGAAGAAGACCGACAAGCCTGCAATTTTTGCCTCAGGAAGGGAGGCCTTACAGAATGTTCCTCAGAGCGAAATCGACAAACACAAGAAGGATAAAGCAGACTGTTGGAGATGCGGATGGTCAGGTCACAAGATGTATGACTGTTATGCAAAGAAAACAGTAGGAGGAACAGAGTTATCTAACGGAGGCAAGACAGCCTCTGCAGGCAAGAGAAAGAGAGATGATGATGAGGAGGAAGACAAGGGGCAAGAGAAGCCCAAGGATAAGAAGAAGGCCAAGACGGCAGCTGCTAAGCAGGAAAATGAGGACACTGAGATGCCAGATGCTCAGCCTAGATCTTGGGAGATCGAAGACAGCGAGGATTTGGAATCGGATTTTTAGAGTCCTCTAGGGAGGCGTCACCCGAGGAGGAAGATAGCTCTGACACCCAAGAACATAAGTGTGCAGGAGTCAAGAGAAAGGCCCCAGACAACCTCCTGTCGATCAGGACAAAGAATCGACGAACAGACAATGGAACCTCGACCCCAGCTACTCAAAGGGAAGACCCGGTTCCACCTCATCATGGACCCAGACCAGTCATTCATATGGTTCTGACCTGGTCCAAAACCCAACAACGAATGGTGCGAGTCCTACTTGATACAGGATCCACTGCAGCCCTTCTGGACAAAGGATTTGTTCAGAAATTCAAAATTCCAACCATAAAGAGGGACACTCCACTCCAAATTCACAACTTCAACAATGAGGTAGTTGCTGGAGCAGGTGAATTCTTTACAGTTCCTTTTATGTTGCAGCATAAGAAGCACTTTGCTGCCGAATCTTTTGAAGTCGCACCTCTAGATAGTGACTGCGATGTCATTCTTCCATATTGGTGGATGACAAAACACCAGCCATGCAACTTATGGGGAGACAAGAACAACATCTCATTCACTACCCCACATTGCACCGAAAAATGCACAAAGGCTGAGGCTAGTGCATTCTCGCTTAAGGTCGACAAAAGAGTGCTCGACCACCCAGAGGCCTCAGTTATAGGTCACATATCCACTGCCACCACAAAGGAGGAATTATCAGATGCACTTGAACAAGTACCTGAGAAATTCCGAAAATGGACCAACATCATGACCAAGGAAGCCGCAGACAGACTTCCTGACCACAAGCCTTATGACCATGTGATTGACTTAAAGGAAGGAGAGACTCCTCCCTGGGGCCCAGTCTATGTGCTGAATGAAGTTGAACTGGAAACCCTGAGGGAATGGTTGAAGGAAATGCTTAGGACAGGCAAGATTAGACCATCAAAATCTCCTGCCGCAGCTCCCATGCTTTTCGAACCTAAACCTCATGGTCGAGGTCTAAGGCTATGTGTTGATTACCGAGGGATCAACAAGATAACCATTGCAAATCGTTATCCTCTACCACTGATGTCGGAACTTCAGGATAGAGTGAGAGGTGCAAAAGTCTTCACTAAAATGGACTTAAAAAATGGTTATCATTTGATTCAAATCAAAGAAGGTGATGAGTGGAAAACTGCCTTCAGATGTCGTTATGGTCTTTATGAATTTTTTTGTCATGCCCTTTGGTTTATCTAATGCACCGGCAACCTTCCAAAATATGATGAATCATATCTTTAGAGATGTGTTAGATCAGGGAGTGATTGTCTACATTGACGATGTGCTCATCTATGCAGAAACAGAGCAAAAGCATGATGAGTTGGTCAAGGAGGTGTTGAAAAGACTCGAAGAGAATGGGCTGGCAATTTCCCCAGAAAAGTGTGTCTGGGCGAAAAACAGAGTGGACTTTCTAGGGTACATCATAAGCGAGAAAGGGATTGAGATGGCACAGGACAAGGTGGAAACTGTGCTGGAATGGGAACCTCCAAGATCCTTGAAGGACACTCAAGCATTTCTGGGGTTCGCCAATTTTTATTGCCGATTCATAAAGGACTTCTCGAAAATATGTCGTCCACTCACAGAATCAACAAAAGGCGATGCGAGAAAATGGGAATGGACAGTGGCCATGGAGTTGGCTTTTGACGAGCTCAAGCAACGTTTCACTAAGGCCCCTATCTTAGGACATTTTGATCCAAGAAAGGTGTGCATAGTAGAAACAGATGCTTCGGATTTTGCCCTTGGAGCTGTCCTATCCCAAAAAGGAGAAGTTGGAAAGCTGCACCCCATTGCCTTCCATTCGAGAAAATTCACTCCGGCTGAGATAAATTATGAGATCCATGACAAGGAGCTACTGGCTATTGTGGACTCATTTAAAGTCTGGAGGAGATATCTGGAAGGAGCGATGCACACTGTCCAAGTCTTCAGCAACCACCAGAACCTTGAGTATTTTACTACAACGAAAGTACTCAACCGACGCCAAGCCAGATGGGCTCAGGAGCTCGCTGGTGTTGATTTCAAGATTTTCTATCGACCAGGAGTTAAGAATGGGAAACCAGATGCATTATCTAGGCGTCCGGAGTTTCGCCCTGAAAAGGGGGGAGGTGAAGATCAGCCGATTACGACGATCCTGCATAAGGAACATTTTTCAAATGCAGCTATCTCATCAATAAGCAGTGGTGGAGAAGGAACAATCTTTATTGCCTCTTCATCACGACTCTCCTCAATTCCTGCAGTCAAATGGTCAGAAGAATTCTTGAAAATGGTCAGAGATGCTGGACTACAGGATGAAGAATATCAGGATGCAGTGAAGAGAATCAAAGAACCTTTGACGATGGAGAATGGCATACTCTATCGAAAGTTGAAACTATGGGTACCAAAGGGTTTAGTCAAGGCAGTCTTGGAATCAGAGTATGACTAGAAATTGCAGGTCACTTTGGACAAGACAAAACGATTGAGTTAATTCGACGGAATTTCTGGTGGCCAAAGATGGATGCATCAATTATTGAGTATATACAAAGCTGCATGGAATGTCAGAAGGACAAAGCAGCTTGCCATCAGAAATATGGATTACTCCAACCTTTGGAATTGCCTTATGCCCCATGGCAATCAATTGCTATGGATTTTATTACCGACCTACCAGATTCCAGTGGATGTGACCAACTATGGGTAGTAGTTGATCGATTCACAAAAATGGCCCACTTCATTCCACTGCAAAAAGAGGGCAAGACAACAAATGACCTTGCTAAGATCTTTGCAAAGGAAATTTGGAAGTTACATGGCCTACCTACAGACATAGTGTCAGACAGGGACTCCAGGTTCACAAGTACTACCTGGAAGGCATTCATCGGAACCTTGGGAATTAAGCCAAGGATGTCAACAGCGTTCCACCCACAGACAGATGGACAGACGGAACGACTTAACCAGACAATTGAAGCATACCTTCGCTCTTTTGTCAACTATGACATGGATAATTGGGTTGACCTTTTACCAATGGCTGAGTTTGCATACAACAACTCAGTGACCAGCGCAACAGAACTATCTCCGTTCTATGCGAATTATGGTTACCACCCCATTGCAAGCAACCCTACGACAACTGCTGTGCGCAATCCTGCCAGCAAAGCCTACGCCCACTTGAATCATACAGTCCATGAAGAAACAAAGCTATCTCTGGAAAAGACTAGAGAAAGGATGAAGAAGTATGCAGACCTACACCGGCAAGGGGCACCAGTATACCAAGTAGGAGACTTGGTTATGCTTGATGGATGCAACATAAAAACCAGGCGACCATCACGAAAGCTGGACCACAAGATGCATGGTCCATTTCAAGTCGAGAAAGTCATTTCCCCATCAGCAGTCAGGCTCACACTACCTCGCAAATGGAAGATGCATAATGCTTTCCAATTATCTCCGATTGAGCCATTCCGGGCCGGAACAAGAGCTCCACCAGACCCAAGGAAAATTTTGAGGGAAGCTGATGATGTTGAGGGGAGCGAGGAGTATGATATCGATGAAGTCATGAGCAGTTACAAGTCTGGCAATCGAGTACTCTACCTCATTAAATGGCTTGGGTGGCCGAACAAAAAGGATTGGACAGCTGAACCTTATGACAATTTTTCAGTAGGAGGTCTGGAGAAATTACGAGAATTTCATCTCAAGTATCCTGACTCTCCAAGGGACTACTGACTCACAGACTAAAAGCTTAAGGGTTTTTTCCCATGTGGTTTTACCTTAAGCCGAGTAGGTAGTAGGATGTAGGGGCTGGAGGACTACATCTAAATTTGATCACTAGTCACTAGGCTATGGCATAGTGCGATCACAGAGGCATGAACTAGAGCTTCGGGACGAAGCTTGAAGAGGGGAGAGGTGGTGTCACACCCTATAATGTGTGATAATAGATTGGGTAACATGTATAACTTGAGAGAGAACATGGCAAACTCGACAGGAGAATGAATATTATGAATCAGCAATTCGGGCCGGAACCCTCCGAAGATCCGACAAGCGAAGTCACGTGACTCGTGACCCCCCAAATGAGACCTCATGAAGGTCCCAGCCCAAGATGTCACACCTATTGAACGTCAGCAAGGGAAAGATCAGGAAGGAGCAAGGGAAGGACTTACCTCACTAATGGTGACTCAGCCATGAGAAGAGTGTTGACGACGATGATGGAGAGAACATGACGAGGGTGAACAGTACCTACTTATACATGAGGAGGTGCTCAGCAACCGACGGATACCAAGAGGGCTTGCACGGAGAAGAGCTCCATGGCATGTGCAAGGCATTGCGAAATCATCATTCAACATACCTGCATTCAGAGTTAGTTGACCAAGGCAGAGTCTAGTCGGTGAACAGGAGTGGCGCTGAGTACAAGGGTCAAGACTGCACAGCATGAGACAACGTATGATAAGCAAGGAACCCACTCAAGGAACCTGTTCAAAGGAACCTGATATGATGCGACCGTCAGCTAGGGAACACTCCGTAGGGAATTGTTGGGATTGCGTTCACACCAGGGTGTGGCTGCGCACAGGTGAGCACAGGTGGGAGACTCATGACATCACACGGAAAGTGCTAGAATCGCACGAGTGATAGGGCATGATTGTCACCACACAAGCAATCAAGATTTTCTTAGGGAATCTATGATGATGCGGCTCAGAAGGAAAATGGCTCATTGTCATTCCCTAATGAGTTATTGCATTACGCGGCCAGACGGGGATTGAATCCTGTTATGATCGCTAATCCCTTACCTTATGGGAAGGTGTGGTATCATGGCAAGGAATTTTCAAGAATTAACTCAAAGATGGTGGTCAGCATGCAAGTGAGTGATTAATGTAATCATGAGCTTGTGATGACGCAATCCATCCAAGATTATTGTTGGAAATGACTCACGTCTTATCTCCTAAACTCGTTTTCAGCAGTACCATCCTGGGGGATGGTTAGATGAAGTTGGAAGTCCAAAAGTCTATAAAGAGGTCTATGTCTCCCACAGTCTCCAAGATCATCAGCAACAAAATCCTCCTCAAGAACAGTTACCAGAACCAACCCACCGAACCTCAGAAGACACCCCTTAAGTTTATTCCGCCTTGTGATCGATAGTTCGAAATAAACTTCCTAGCTTTTCTGAGAAAGCCCCACTCGATTCAACCTTCAAATTCAACGAAACAAATTATCGAAACCCCCTCCGCATAGCAGAAACTGTGCCCAGGGTCACACTAATGAGGATGAGGAATCATTGGACAAGGAGACCAGTGTTAGGTATTTAAGAATGAATTGAATGTACACTATGACTGAGTACTAAGTCCAAATTGAGAATCATACATGAATGAGGAAGCTTAGTGGAGATGATCAGAAACCCTAAGGAACAATACCAAATGTTGTGATGGGTGGCCAGAGACAGGAGTGGGCTCCAGGGAACTCATGGCTAGATGGGGAGAAATGCAGGAGCAGGGACTGGGGGTCCAGAGTGTTGGGGGGGGACAAGCTGTGCCAGAGAGCGGGGAAGTCAGGTGATCTAGGGCAAGGTATCTAGGGCAGGGCAGGGTAACAGGGATAAAGGTTAGACTTGGGCTTGGGGACAGAGGATGATAGACAAAGAGAGGCAGAGACTGGAAGCAAGATTGTATTGTAGAGATAATACAAGACATTGCATGAAGAAGAAAGAAAAGAAAGACAAGACAGTGGGAGGACAAGTCCTCTTATATACATAAATCCTCCCCTAAACACTTCCCTTTCTTCCCTAACCCATAGTCCCAAATACAAAATTCCTTCACTGATATCATGACCCATAAGCAAACAGATAACATCCATAAGCATGCATAAGCAAACATAAGAAACCATAAGCATAGACAGAGGTGTATAAGCAGGTGTCAAATGTGAGCAACATAAGCAAAGCATAAAAAGCCATAAGTGATAACATACATAAGCATGCATAAGAAAACATAGGCAACCATAAGCATACACAGAGGTGTATAAGCAGGTGGCAAATGTGAGCAACATAAGCAAAGCATAAACAACCATAAGCATAAAACAGATGTACATAGGCAGATGGGTAAGCATGCAGAAGTGTTAATAGTATAGGTATTTGCTAGCAGTTGTGAGGAGGGTCAAGCCATGACAGTATCCCCCCTCTAGGACTGAGGACCACCAATGTCACAGCATGGATCAATGTCTACACCATTGGTACTTATGCATGCTTACCCATCTGCTTATGTATACTGGTTGATTATGTTTGCTTACATTGCCACCTGCTTATGCATATCTGTTTCTGCTTATGGTTCCTTATGTTTGCTTATGAGATTTATGCATGCTTATGTATGTTTATTTGTTTGCTTATAGCATATGACGGCAGTGAAGGAAAATTCTATGCAATATGGAGGAAAGGGAAGTAGGTAGTAAAAATTGTAGTATTCAAGTTAGATAATGGGATCTGTGTATATAAGGGGACCTATGCTCCCACTGGTCTGTCTTTCTTTCCTCATGCAATGTCTTGTACTTTTAGTCAATACAACCATGTCTCCCCTTGTCTCTGATTCCCAGTTTTCCCCCTTTGTCCAGTGTAGCCAAGCCTGCCCAGCCAAGTTCATGCCCTTGCCCTACCATGAGTTCCCTGGACTCAGATTTTGTAATGGTGCAGGGCGAGGAATGGAGACAGAATCCAGGGAACTCGCAGAGGGGTGCGGGTGGGCGTCAGGAGCAGTGGCCGCCATGGGCGAAACAGTGACATGACAGTGGGGCAAGGCATGGTGGGAGACACGACTTCCCATGATTGAGACAGGGATGAAGCAGGGGCGGAGACTGGGCATGATGAGGATGGGGCGCGAAGGCTTGGCAGGCCGAGGACAAGGACAGGGGGGACCAGAGGTGACAAAGAGTACAAGATCATATTGGAAAGTATACAAAACATTGCATGAAGAAGAAAGCAGAGAAAACAGATGCTGGGGAATGGAATCCCCCTATATACATGACCAATTCTTCCTGCCAAGAACCTAAACAATACTCATACCCTTAACCCTTAACCCTTAACAAATACATAGCACTTAATAGAATATTCTAGATATAAATCCCATAGCCTTATCTTTGTCTGAAATCCTGTAAACAAGAAATACAACCCCAAAGAACCTTCTAGTATCAATTTCCATTGTTCCTTCATGATGTCATACCAAGAGTCTGAACCTAAATGACTTCTGGTTACTATGGCAACCACCATTGCTAGGACAATGTCAGTTGTCATGGCAACACTGGGAGAAGATTGCCTAAGTCAAATGGTACCACCAATAGTATCCCACCCATGCCATTGTAATGGCAGTCATGGGCGAGGTAGTCGGCAGAGAACCTGAGTGTTAACCGGGGGTTGTCTCATGACCGATGGCCGGGTAACTCAAGATTTCTGAAAAGAAAAATTGAGAAGTAACAATTCCCATGATGGGAATTATTTACTTCTCTGGGGATTCTCATAGAAATGAGTTATAATGTATTATAATCTTAAACTCTCCTGCTTATCTCAGGGAGCGTTTTGAGATCATCGGTGGAAATTGCATTCAAGTATAAACAGCAATCTGTGTGGGTCTTATTGTTTAAGGAGGGTCTTGGTTGTATTGTTGTGTAGGTCTTTCAAGTATTGTGTAAATAGTCGAGTATGAGGTACTAATATCTTTCTGGAACTTGCTTGTAATTGATGGGACAATTGTGGGTCTTTTGCTGGATGATCACTTCTTCGAGTGGGGGCTTTTTGATATTTTATGTTTTCTGACATGAGCTCCCCACTCATATACCCACCGGGTACATTGCGGTGGTCAGAACGCCAAGTACTGGTTGACGTTGGCAGAGAGCATGCAAACATGATATTTTTGACATACAAATTCCATATTTCGAATTTTTCCATGAAAACGCTCCAAATCATTCCCAAACCAATCGGATGACTCTTGGTGATCCTCTCAGCCATATCATGCATGCGCTGTTGCTAAACCTGTCATTTGCCAATTGTGACCCTGGGCACAGTTTCTGCTATGCGGAGGGGGTTTCGATATTTCGATTTGTTTGAATTCGAAGGTTTGTTTGTTGCTCTCAGAAAAAGCTAGGAAGTTTATTCGAACTATCGATCACAAGGCGGAATAAACTTAAGGGGTGTCTTCTGAGGTTTGGTGGGATTGTTCTTGGTAACTGTTCTTGAGGAGGATTTCGTTGCTGATGATCTTGGAGACTGTGGGAGGCATAGACCTCTTTATAGACTTTGGGACTTTCATCTTCGTCTAACCATCCCCCAGGATGGTACTGCTGAAAACGAGTTTAGGAGATAAGACATGAGTCATTTCCAACAATAATCTTGGATAGATTGCGTCAGCGCAAGCTCATGATTGCATTAATCACTCACTTGCATGCTGACCACCATCTTGGAGTCAATTCTTGAAAATTCCTTACTATGATACCACACCTTCCCATAAGGTAAGGGATTAGCGATCATAACAGGATTCAATCCCCGTCTGGCCGCGTAATGCAATAACTCATGCGGGAATGACAATGAGCCATTTTCCTTCTGAGCCACGTCATCATAGATTCCCTAAGGAAATCTTGATTGCTTGTGAGGTGACAATCATGCTCTATCACTCGTGCGTTTCTAGCACTTTCCGTGTGATGTCATGAGTCCCCCACCTGCGCTCACCTGTGCGCAGCCACACCCTGGTGTGAACGCAATCCCAACAATTCCCTACGGAGTATTCCTAGCTGAAGGTCGCATCATATCGGGTTCCTTTGAACAGGTTCCTTGAGTGGGTTCCTTGCTGATCATACGTTGTCTCATGCTGTGCAGTCTTGACACTTGTACTCAGCGCCACTCCTGTTCACCGACTAGACTCTGCCTTGGTCAACTAACTCCGAATGCAGGTATGTTGAATGAGGATTTTGCAATGCCTTGCACATGCCATGGAGCTCTCCTCCATGCAAGCCCTCTTGGTATCCATCAGTTGCTGAGCACCTCCTTATGTATAAGTAGGTACTGTTTGCCCTTGTCTTTGTCTCTCCATCATCGTCGCCAACACTCCTCTTATGGCTGAAGAGCCATCAGTGAGGTAAGTCCTTCCCTTCTCCTTCTTGATCTTGCCCTGCTGACATTGAATAGGTGCGACGTCTTGGGCTGGGACCTTCATGAGGTCTCATTCGGGGGTCACGAGTCACGTGACTTCGCTTGCCGGATCTTCAGAGGGTTCCGGCCTGAATTGCTGATTCATAATATTCATTCTCCAGTCGAGTTTGCCATGTTCTCTCTCAAGTTATACATGTTACCCAATCTATTATCACACATTATAGGGTGTGACACCCTGTTTGGACTGAGCTCCGGCGAAGTAGGTTTTATGTTGTCTCTGGTCGGGGTCCTGGTTTGTCGGGGTATTTTTCGTGGAACTGGTCAACAGCTTGGCTGTCTTCATGGAGTTTGGCAGGTTCCCATTCTGGCATATCGTAACCCACCCACTTAACCAAATACTGGAGTCTGCAGCGGTGTAGTCGGGAGTCCAGGATTGCCTCGATGAAGTATTCGTCTTCTCCATCTATTTCCACTGGTGGGGGTGCATCTGGTCATTTTCCTGGGTATGGATCGTCTGCAGCTAATTCCAGGAGGGATACATGTTCGACATGGTGGCATTTCATTGTCGGGGGCAGTTCGAGGCAGTAAGCATAAGGGGATATCTTGGCAACTACTTTGAATGGTCCATGGCATTTGTTATCAAGTTTTCATCATGGTCGGCATGTTTTCCAATTTCTTGCATTCAGCCAGACATGATCTCCTGGTTGATAGTTCGGCGATGGTAACCGGTGCCTGTCTGCATTGTCTTGATAATGGAGGTTGGCTCGATTGATCTCAGCTCGCAGGTGACTATGGATTTCTGAAAGGGTCTTGGATGTTGTCAGGGCATGGCGGTCATTGACATCATTCATAGCTGCAGGTGTGAGATCAAATTGGCATCGAGGGTCGAATCCTTTATTTGCGAAGAATGGGGAAGTACCTGTTGTCTCAGATGCTTGGTTGTTTGCAGCGAACTCAGCCAGGGGCAACCATTCTGCCCAGTCATCCTGTAGGTAGTTGACATGTGCACGCAAGTATTGTTCCATGATTGCATTCATTCGTTCAGTTTGGCCATCTGTTTGTGGGTGAAAGGCAGTTGAGAGTTGTGGGTCAATTCCCAAACAGCGACATAAGTGTTTCCAGAACAGTGCAGCAAATTGGGGCCCTCGGTCAGATATGATTGTCAGGGGCAGTCCATGGAGTCGGAAGACATGGCTAATCAATAGGTTCACGAGTTCCTTGGCATCAACATCTGTTCGGCAAGGTACAATGTGCCGTTCCTTTGTCAGTCGGTCCACCACAACCCATATCGCATCACACCCATTGGACCATGGTAATCCTGTTACAAAGTCCATTGATATATCCTGCCAAGGCCTGTCTGGGATAGGTAGTGGTCGTAGGATGCTGAATGGGGCATGTCTGCTAGATTTCGAGCATTGGCAGGTATGGCAGTTGCGAGTGTAGCGGTCAACATCTCTGCGCATCTTGGGCCAGGTATATGTCCTTGATAGGTATTCGAGTGTCTTTGATCTGCCAGGGTGACCTGCAGTAGGGGTCTCATGATGTTGTTGCATAAGGTGCAGTCTTAGTGGTTCATAGTCTGGAACCCAGATTCATTGTAGGTACAAGAGGAGGTTGTCGCGTTTCTCACATTCTGCCAGTGTGATGTCTTTACATTGTTTTGTTCCATCACTGAGCATCTGGAGGATCTTGTTTGGGAAGGGGTCGATAGCATATGCTTCGTGGAAGAGTCGGCTTAGTGTAGGGGCATCTGGGGAGAGTGCTGGTGAGGTAATGTCAGGTTGGTCAGACAAGGTTGTGGCCAGGGCATGCAGGATGTTTTCGGGTTTAATTATGGTGGTTTGGTTTTCCAGGGAGCGGTCATCCCCCTCTTTAGGCAGATCTCCGGATCGTCTAGTCAGTGCATCTGGTTTCCCTCCAGCAGTTCCTGGGCGGTAGACAATCTTGAAATTGAATTGGGATAGAAATTGTGACCATCGGGCTTGTCATCGGTTGAGGAGTTTTGTTGTGGTAAAATATTCCAGATTCTTATGGTCTGATAGGACATGGATTGGGTTGATAACAGACTGTAATTCCGGTCTCCATACCTCGAATGCACGCACAATTGCCATTAGTTCCTTGTCATAAATCTCATAGTTGCATTCTGCTGGAGAGTGTTTCTTAGAGAAATATGCCACTGGGTGTAGGATGCCATCATCATCGTAGAAGCATCAGTTTCAACAATGACATTGCGGTCGGGGTCAAATCGGGCAAGGACAGGTTGTTCTTTGAAGGTGTCAGAATAGATGAGTGTGTCATCCATGTAAGCTGTGCAGAAACGGTCCAAATAGGGGGCCAAGACATCGTTGATAAAATTCTGGAAGGTTGCAGGGGCATTGGTGAGGCCAAATGGCATTACTAATGATTCAAAAAGACCATAATGGGTGCAGAAGGCAGTTTTCCATTCTTCTCCCTCTGCCATTCGGATGAGGTTGTAGGCCCCCCTAATGTCAAGTTTTGTGAACCATTTCGCACAACAGAGGTTCATCAGAGTGTCTTGCATGAGTGGGAGAGGGTAGCAGTTTTTGATTGTTCCTTCATTGATTCCTCGATAATCTACAACTAGGCATAGAGAACCATCCCCTTTCTTGACGAACAAGATTGGCACAGCAGCGGGGGAGGATGATGCTCGAATGAATCCTTTGCTCATGTTTTTGTCAATCCACCGCTTTAGTTCTTCCAGTTCTGGGTGTGAGAGGGAGTAGAGTGGGCCAAAAGGGGGTTTGAACCCATCCTCTAAGGGGATCTTGTGGTCGCAGGGGCAGTGAGGGGGCAGTTTGTCAGCATTGACCTTTTCAAAAATCTTCAGGTATTTGTGGTACTCTTGTGGCACGATTGTTTTGACGTCCGGCTTGTCATCTTTTGGTTCTTGCAGGGCGGTGTTAATTTCGTTAAGTGATAGGCTGAACTGCTTGACCTTGCCATACCGTTGGTTGCTATTATTGACAATTCGTTTACAGGTTGTAGCCGAGATAGCACAGATCTTATTCTTTCGTTCTGGTGTCAGACCCCTGATTGGTGTGGCTTTAACCATGGTGCGATGTGGGAGGCATTGGGGGGAGCAGAATTGGATATCATTTTTTGCAAAGTTGATGGTAACATCATGTTTCTTGAGCCAAGGGATTCCAAGGACTAGAGGGTAGTGGCCAAGAGATGTGATATACGCAACCAGTGTTTCATGGTGATTGCCGATGGTGCATTGGATTTCCACATATTCGGTGATGTCACCTGAAGAGATTGGTCGGCCATCAATTACTTCAACTATTTTTGGGGTTTTTAACTGGTAACAGGGCAGGTTGTGTTGGCATGTGAAAGCCTCATTCATAAACGAGAGTCCGGTACATCCACAATCCACAAGTGCATGGGTGTCAATTTTGGTGTCATGGTCGGTCAAGGTGCAAGGTACGACTAAGTCACTACCATCCATTTCATTTTCCTGATTAACTGACAAAGAACTTGCTGATACATAGAAGATTTCCTGTGATGATACAAATGAAGAGGCAGGGGCAGGTCCACCAAGAGAGCCAACGGGCTGCTGGTGGACTACTCTTTTCCCGAGTTGGGCTCAGGGGAAGGGGCGGGGTCTGTTGGGGTTGTCGAGACCTCGGCAGCAGCCAGGTGCATCTTCCGAGTGTTGTTAGCGGCCAGGGTGGGGCATTCATTTTTGAAGTGGTCGGCTGATCCACAGTACAGGCATAGCCCCTTTGCCATGCATTCATCACGTTGGCATTGGTTTTGTACCTTCTGGGAAGCTGATAGGTCCATAGGGGCAGTGCCGTAATTGCCGCTGTTAGTGCTGGTCGGGTGGGTGGCTGGTCAGGCCGGTGCAGGGGCTGGGTGTGGGGGAACCAGCGTGGCTTGGCGTCGGGTGACAGCTGCATGAGCTCGGATGTGATAGTCTAACTTCATACATAGGTCGACAAATTTCGCCAAGTCTTGGGGTTCATCAGCCTGGTATACCAGAATTGCTTGTAGTTCTCAGGACAGGCCTTGCTTCAGGGCTGCCTTTTTCACATTAGTGTCGAAGTTGAGGATTGCCATGAGGCGTTGAAACTCAGCATAGTAGATGCTAAATTCCTTATTGCCTTGGCTGAGTTTGTCGAGTTCTGCAGATGCTGTCCCCACTTGGTCTGGGTCTCCAAATTCAGATTCAAGGATGGTGATTCACTCTTCCACATCTTTGAGGTTGATCTTGTCTGCAAGGATGTAAGGTTCGACCTGGTTCTGGGCATTGTTCTTGAGGTAACCACATACATAGCAGAGCTTATGTTGATCGTCAATGAAGTGGGAGGAGTCCCCAGCTAGCTTGGACCTAACTTTTGAAATGAAGTTAAGCAGGTCCTTGCGGTCTCCTGAGTACTCTGGTGGGTGGGGTAACTCAATTGGTTTTGTCATCGGGAGGGCTGAGTTTCCTGTAATTGATTGCAGTAGTCGGATGGTGGCATTGGCTGACTCGAGGTCACGTTCCAGGTCAGCAATATGTTTTGCATAGTCAGAGTTGTCTTTTTGGCATTCCTTTAGCTCTGCCTGGAGGTTGCTCAACTTTTGGCAATCACGTTTGTATTCCTCCACTGCATTGTATAAATCTTTGATTTTGGATGGATCTTTGTTGACTTCATCTCTTTGAGCTGCATTGAGGTACAGCACTATATCAATTTCTTGATCGGTCATGGTGTTTAGGCTTTCAATGGAGGTGCCAGGTAAGGTTGTTGTCGTCAAAGGCGACTCGTGTTGCAGAGATTTCATTTCCGATTTGGCGGGCGATTTCAATGTCATCG
Source organism: Pyronema domesticum (assembly GCA_024516145.1). Taxonomy (NCBI): domain Eukaryota; kingdom Fungi; phylum Ascomycota; class Pezizomycetes; order Pezizales; family Pyronemataceae; genus Pyronema; species Pyronema domesticum. Next base: position 161,848 of record JAJJXL010000045.1, read on the forward strand.
ATAATAGTGGGGTTTCCCAAGGACAGGAATTTCGGGATGAGGTGTATCAAGTGGTAGAACCAGATGTCATGGAGCATAAGCACAGAGTAATCAAGAACACACAGTAGAGCCCGCAGGTACTTGATTACACAGTTATGTTGTAATGGTGGTCGTGGACAAGGTAATCAACAGAGAACCTGAGGGCTCTAGGCTTGTTGACAGTGATCGCGAACACAAGACAGGGCCTCTTGGAAAGCACCAACGTTGGATGTCTGAAGCTGTGACATGCAACAACTATAGATGATCTGTGTGTAGGAGCAGAGGTAGGTCAAGGGACAGGATCATGGAAAACAGAGAAAAGAGGACAAAGGCCAGAGGATCGAAGGCGGAAACAAGGACAGAGGCAGAGGCAAAGATGAGGACAAGGACTGGAGAGGATCCAAATATTTATTCGGTGAGATGAACAAATAACTGTGTAAGGAGAAAAGGAAAAGAAACAGAATGCTGGGAGGACAAGTCCTCTTATATACACATTTTCTCCTTCCACGCCGAGACACTAAACTAGGAAACCCTAAACCCTTAACCCTTAACTAACCAGCACAGCCACCCCAACCATTCCAAACATATGCGGCTGAGCAATTATCCTAGTCCATGGGGCTTTCCCCCAGAGCACAGCCACCCAGATAAGCCACCTGATAAATGAGTGATGACGAGTCATAGGTGAGAAGTGAATGAATTTCTTGAGCCGGGACAACAGCCACCCTGAACCTTCCAAGCAAATGTGGCTGTGTATGTATCCTGGTCCATGGGGCTTACTGCTGAGCATGCAGCTACTGGGATAAGCCACACAACCTATTTGCCACAGCGAAAGGGGTTGGACAGGGTACTTGGGATAAGGTGATCAAATGAAACAGTAGGAGATAATAGACAAAACACCAGAAGATTTGTTGAGCCATGACACTAAAAGCTTAAGGGTATTTTTTCCTATGTGGTTTTACCTTCAGCTGAATTGGTAGTGCGATGTAGGGCCTGGAGGACTACATCCAAATGTCATGGTGCTATCAGAGCTAACCAACTGTTAACCAGGGGTTGTCTCGTGACTGACGGCCGGGTAACTCAAGATTTCCAAAAGAAAAAATTGAGAAGTAATAATTCCAATGATGGGAATTATTTACTTCTCTGGGGATTCTCATAGAAACGAGTAATAATGTGTTATAATCTTAAACTCTCCTGCTTATCTCAGGGAGTGTTTTGAGATCATCGGTGGAAATTGCATTCAAGGGTGAACAGCAATCTGTGAGGGTCTTATTGTTCGAGGAGGGTCTTGATGGTATTGTTGTGTAGGTCTTTCGAGTATTGTGTAAATAGTCAGGTATGAGTTACTAATATCTTTCTGGAACTTGCTTGTAATTCATGGGACGATTGTGGGTCTTTCGCTGGATGATCGCTTCTTCGAGTGGGGGCTTTTCGATATTTTATGTTTTCTGACTTGAGCTCCCCACTCATATACCCACCGGGTACATTGCAGTGGTCGGAACGCCAAGTACTGGTTGATGTTGGTAGAGAGCATGCAAACATGATATTTTCCGCATACAAAGTCCATATTTCGAATTGTTCCATGCAAATGCTCCAAATCATTCCCAAACCAATCGGATGATGCTTGATGATCCTCTCGGCTGTATCGTGCATGCGCTGTTGCTAAACCTGTCATTTGTCAATATATTATGTCTAATAATATGACCTCCATAGGGCATTTGAGCACATATCTCATCTCATGCATGCATCGTCAGCTCAGGTGAAGTGTTTGTCCTTAGTTGTCGGATTTCCTGATCCGTCCTTCTCTGGGGCTGCGGCTTCCTGTGCTGTCTGTATGCCTTGCCGACACTTCACCATGGTAGATGTCATCTGGGCCTCCTGTGGCTTCCGATAGGATCCAACATGCATATCTGTTTGTCTATATGTGCTTATTATCATCATATCATGCTAACTGAGGGTTGTCTGCAAGATAAGGTTTCCTGTATTGTCGGCTGCCTCAGGGCCGCTGTGCCACATATTGGTCTTTACTGACTATGACAATCCTTATCTCCTTCGGCTGACTAGACTCCATTATTGCATGTCTTATCTTCATGACGTTCAGTATTGTTCCTTCGGTTTTCTGATCATCTCCGCTGAGCTTCATTGGTAACATATGATTCTTGATTTGGACTTGGCACTCAGTCGTATGGTACATTCAATTCATTCTTAAATACCTAACACTGTTCTCCTTATCCATCACTTCCTCATCCTCATTATCGACCTTGACTTCCTCCAGCCTTCGTCTACAGTCAATTATGGCAGACTCGGTCGTATACAGCAACTCCTCCTCTTACATTTCTCTTCTCCTTATCCTTCTGCCTTTCTTTGTCCCAGCCCCTTCTATGCCGGCCTGTTGGGGTGGTCCTGTATGACATGGCACAATGTTCGAATATGGCGAAACGCATATGGCGAAGGGTAGTTCCTCTGTGGACTTGTGGCCCATAAGAACCACAGTGGCCCAGGCTATAAGTATTCCAGGTTTTTGTCAACATCAGCGGTATGTTCCCCAGGATATGGCTGGGCATTAGAAACCTCAGCCGTTGATCGGAAACTGTCCCTCCTGAGGCTACCCTGGCTTCCTAACCCTTTATTATGCTGACTTTTTTCCTGGCCCCCCATTATCCTACTTCCTGTGGGAAGTGGATGAAGGGTGGTTAGTAATGGCTCTTGCTTTATGGCTTGAGTCATTACTTAGTAAGAATCCGCATTCTTAAAATGTGTCTTAAAGGTGGGGTATGACACCAACCAATTGAGGCAAGCCCCTTTCCGCTGTCATAGTAATGGTTATAGTTAGCAACAACATCATCAATCTTGAGAAGGTTCTACAGAGGAGAGGAGGATAGAAGGAGGACTTATGGGAAAAGGGAAAAGAAGTTGTCAATGAGTTTCCATGGAGGATGGCATTTGGAGATGAACTGAGGGATTTGGGAATGGGAGTCATGGTGATGGAATTGGAGGAAAGGAAAAGTGTCATGTATATAAGGGGTGATTTCGCCCCACTCCAGTTTCTTCTTTACGCAACCTTTTGCATTCTTTTCTAAATACAAGCTTCTCCTCTCCCTCTCTCGTCCAGCCACATCTAAGTTGTCCCCCACCGGCCTCTGTTTTGAGGTCCTGTCACTAGAAGTCACTCGCCCCTGCCGCCCTGTCCTCCTGAGTCCTATGGCGAGTTCCCTGGCCCCGCCCTGCCTAGCCCGCCATTACACTACATTGCATGAACCCTTTTTCCACTGAGCTCGACCCATGTCTGAGCCTACCAGCACGCCCACCGAGTCTCCTGTTATTGTGCAGATCATCTCTGATCATGCCCGAGCCATAGACGCCCTCGCCTCCTCCCCTGCAGACTCTCTAGATGCTGTAACACTATGCGCCAACTACGAAGGAGCAGTTAACCTCACCTGTGCCCTGAACACCAGCAAGAACCTCACCAATCAGTTCGCCACTCTGACCACCGAAAATGAAGAATTGTCCCTGGAGTGGGATGCCGCCATCGCCGTCCGGAATGCTCTCACTGCCCGCATCTCCCAACTCAAGTTGCAGCTCACTCAAATGCTCACCCTCGCAAATGCTGCTGACTCATTGCCTGTCAGCTGCAGAAGCCAGCCAGACCCCAAACTGTTCACTGGGGAAGACTGCACCCTGCTTCAGCCCTTCCTGCTGACCCTTCGTCTCCACCTACAGGACTGTCCTGGGGAGTTTCCCAATGAACAATCCAAGCTCCGTTATGCCATGCTTAGCCTGGAGGGCCCCGCCCTCAAACAGCTCATGCATCTCATATGCCCCGACCGCATAAACCTTGCCACCTTCGAAGACCTCGCGAGCACCCTCGAGGAAGCCTATGGTGACCCGGACTGAGTCAGCACCACCGAGCAGGGCCTTGCAAAGCTCCGCCAAGGCAACTGGGACTTTGTCACATACCATGCGAAGTTTCAATGCCTGGTTGCAGATGTGGATTGGAATGACGCTGCCAAGCGGGGCACCTTGGACTGGGGATCGTGTGATGAGCTGAAGGACATCCGAAGCACCCAAGATATCCCCGAAGACTGGCACGAGCATGTTGCACTGGTGAAGAAGAGGGACTCTCAGTTCCAAGCCCACAAGGCTTAGCTCCACTGACCCACCAGCCTGACCAAATCCGTGCCAACCCTGGCCCAAAACACTCCCCACCTGACCAGTAGCGGAAGCGGCCACCTGGGCCTAGCCTCTATGGACCTGTTCGCCGCTAGACGCCGCCTCTCCCCCAAGAAATGCCAGAAGAGGATCATTGAAAACTGCTGCTGATACTGTGGAGGGTTCAATCACCGAGCTCAAGACTGCCCAAACAAACCGAAAAACCCTACTCGTCCCATATGCCGAGCAGTCGCCGAGTTGGTCATCCCCAAACAGTTGTCTGAGACTGCCGAATCTGCCCAGTGAGGAAACGTGTAAACCAGGAAGAGAAGGATGGCCCTCTCCCTGGTAGTGTTCCTATAGTTCCCTCAATGTTAGCAAATATATTTTCAATTTCTAGCACTGCCGTGAATGAAGCTGCCATCGAAAAAAGAGGTATGGATGGAAAACACCTCGTCGTGACCTGCGCCCTGTCCTGACACAACTGCAAGATACCTACCCATGCCCTCTTAGACTGTGGAGCCACCAGATACGCCTTCATAGACCAAGACTTTGCCAAACTCCACCAGCTGCCCCTCTATCCCCTGAAAACCCCCCGAGCCTTAGAAGTGATTGACAGATGGAAGATCTCCTCAGGAGACATTACTCACCTTGCCGAAGCCCAGCTACACATCCAGGAACATCGCGAATGACTCCCCATGTTTGTGACCAAATTTGGTCACTATCCACTCATGCTGGGCATCCCCTGGCTGAAGCTCCATGTTGTCGCGATCCATTTTGCTTCCAACCTCCTCACGTTCCGGTCACAATATTGCCTCACCGACTGCAATGACTGAGCAGTCACCATTCGAGGTATCAGTGAGGACCCCCCAGAGGCTCCCACCAATCAAATTCGAATCACCATGGTGGGCCCTGCTACATTACACTGACAAGCCAAGTGACAACAATTGCAAATCTATGCCATATCCCTATACAGGATATCACAGGCCCTGGAAGAACAGCCCAAGAAGCCCACCATCTCCGAAATCATTCCCCCTGAGTATCACCAATACCTCCCACTATTCTCAGAGGCCGAAGCCAATGAACTTCCCCCACACTGCCCATATGACCACTGAATCCCTGTAAAGGACAACTTCACCCCACCCTTCGGTCTGATCTACCCACTATCACGAACAGAGCTGGAAGCCCTGAGAAAATGGCTGGATGAAAACCTTTCCAAGGGATTCAAACATGCCTCCTCTTCCCCCACCGGAGCACCCATCCTGTTTGTCAAGAAGGGAGACGGCTCCCTATGCCTCTGTGTGGACTATAGAGGGTTCAATGAAGGTACAATCAAAAACTGCTACCCCCTCCCGCTCCTGCACGAGACCCTCCTCTGATTACAGAAAGCATGTTACTTCACTAAATTAGACATCTGTGGTGCATACAATCTAGTCCAGATGGCCGAAGGAGAGGAGTGGAAAACTGCGTTTCAGACTTGTTACGGTCTATGCGAATCCCTTGTCATGCCATTCAGACTCACCAACACCCCTGCAAGTTTTCAGCATTTTATTAACAATGTCCTATGCCCCTATCTCGATGTCTTCATCACCGCATACCTTGATGATATCCTGATCTACAGTGATAACCTGGAGGATCACCGGAGACACGTACTGAAGGTTCTGGAAGCACTGATGAAAGCAGGACTGCATCTCAAACCCGAGAAATGTGAGTTCCATTGACAGGAAGTGAAATACCTTGGATTCATCATTTCAACCACTGGCACCAAAATGGACCCATCAAAAATCACCACCATACATGAGTGGCCACAGCCCAGGAATGTGAAGGACATTCAATCGTGCCTAGGGTTTGCCAATTTTACCACCGTTTTATTAAAGGTTACAGCAGCATCATCACCCCCCTGACCTGCCTCACTCGAAAAGATACCCCCTTCGCCTGGACTTCAGACTGCGCCCACTCATTCAACAACCTGAAAACCACCTTTACCCCAGCACCAATCCTCCGAGACTTTGACTATGACGGAGAAGTAATCATCGAAACAGACGCTTCTGACTTCTTCTCTGCAGGAGTACTATCCCAGTATGACAACAACAGCGTTCTCCACCCCATCACCTTTTTTTCCCGAAAACACTGCCCTGCCAAATGCAACTATGAGATCTATGACAAAGAGCTCATGGCCATTGTCTGTGCATTTGAGGAATGGCGCCCAGAGCTTGAAGGAGCACTTCACCCGATTAAGGTTCTGAGTGATCATAAGAACCTCCAATTTTTTATGTCGACCAAGCTTCTCAATCGCCGGCAGACCTGTTGGGCAGAGTACTTGTCCTGTTTCAACTTCCGCATTGTGTACCATCCCGGAAAAGCTGGAGGAAAACCTGATGCCCTGACTCGTAGGTCAGGAGACCTACCTCACGGACAGGATGCCCGCCTGATTGAACAGCAGAAAGCAGTACTGAAACCACAGAATTTGCTCCCTGACACCCCTTGAACTGCTGACCTCCACTTACTCACTGAAGCCCCAACCCCTGATGAGCAGTCCTCCCTCCTACACAGCATTGACAAAGCCACCCATTCTGACCCCTTTGCACCAAAAATCATATGGCTACTCCATGACAGTTAGCTGAACAGCAAGGAGATATCCCTTTGTGAGTGTGACATGCATGATGGCCAGCTATACTACCAACAGTGACTTTATATCCCGAACAATGACAACCTTGGACTACAACTGCTACAAAGCCACCATGATGTACCTGCAGCAGGACATCCCAGCCATGCTAAAACATTCGACCTACTCCGACGACACTATTACTGGCCTATGCTATCAAGGGATGTGGAAAGATACATTGTGAATTGCCACACCTGTAAATGCACCAAATCCTCCCACCATCTACCCTATGGAGTCCTACACCCACTGCCCACCCACGAATGACCCTGGAAGGACATCACGATGGACTTCGTCACTGGCTTACCCAACTTGAAAGGCCATGATGTGATCTGGGTAGTGGTGGATAAGTTAACAAAGATCAGGCACTTCATTCCATGCTCCACCACGATCAATGCAGAAGGACTGGCTGACATATTCATGACCCAGATCTTTCGACTACATGGCCTACCCGACACAATCGTATCAGACCGAGGACCTGAGTTCACCTCTAGATTCTGGAAACACCTCTGCTACTCCCTCAAGATCGAACCTCGATTAAGCATGGCCTTCCACGGAGAAATGGACAGGCAGACAGAGCGAATGAATTCGATCATGGAACAATACCTATGGGCATATGTAAACTACCAGCAGGACAACTGGGCCCAGCTCCTCCCCATAGCCGAATTTGCCGCCGATGACCACACCTCCGAGATGACCAGCCTTTCCCCCTTCTTTTCCAATTACAGTTTCCACCCTAAGTTTGACATCGAACCTGACATCTGCGTCGACCACCCTGAGGAAGGACAAGCCCACCACCTGACCAACTGCCTGAACGAAATCCATGACTTTGCTAAGAATGAGATGACCTTGGCCCAGGACCACCAGCAATAATAGACCGACAAGCACTGGATCCCCGCCCCTGAGTACCGCCCTGGAGACCTGGTATGGCTGAATGCGAAGAACCTTCAGACCAACCACCCCTCACGAAAGCTCGACTACCAACACCATGGCCCCTTCCCTGTTGTCAAAGAGGTAGGCAAATATGCTTATGAGCTCGAACTTCCCCCCATGATGAACATACACCCAGTATTCCACGTCTCCTTATTAGAGCCCGTCTGCAGAGATCCTGTGCCTGGACAATGACTTCCCCAACCCGAACCCATTATCATTGACAGAGAACCTGAATACAAAGTAGAGGACATTGTCGACAGTTGAATATTCCGCCACCAGCTACAATACCTTATCAAGTGGCACAGAGATGATGTCCTTACCTGGGAACCTGCCACCGAAGTCAACTAACTACAGGTGATCAACAAGTGTTAACCGGGGGCTGTCTCATGACCAATGGTAGGGTAACTCAATATCTCCGAAAAAGAAAAATGAGAAGTAATAATTCCAGTGATGGGAATTATTTACTTTGTTGGGGATTCTCGTAGGGATGATGAGTAATAACATGTTATAATGTTAAACTCTCCTGCTTATCTCAGGGAGTGTTTCGAGATTGTCGATGGAAATTGCGTTCAAGTGTGAACAGCAATCTGTGAGGGTCTTATTGTTTGAAGAGGGCCTTGGTTGTATGGTTGTATAGGTTTTTCGAGTATTGTGTAAATAGTCGAGTATGAGGTACTAATATCTTTCTGGGACTTGCTTGTAATTGATGGGACGATTGTGGGTCTTTTGCTGGATGATGGCTTCTTCAAGTGGGGCTTTTTCGTACTTTATGTTTTCTGACTTGAGCTCCCCACTCATATACCCACCGGGTACATTGCGGTGGTTGGAATGCCAAGTACTGGTTGACGTTGGTAGAGAGCATGCAAACATGATATTTTTCGCATACAAATTCCGTATTTCGAATTTTTCCATGCAAATGCTCCAAATCGTTGCCAAACCAATTGGATGACTCTTGGTGATCCTCTCGGCCATATCGTGCATGCGCTGTTGCTAAACCCATCGTTTGCCAATATATTATCTCTAATAATATGACCTCCATAGGGCATTTGAGTACATATCCCATCTTATACATGCATCATCAGCTCAGGTGAAGTGTTTGTCCTTAGTTGCCGGATTTCCTGATCCATCCTTATCTGGGCTGCGGCTTCCTGTGCCGTCTGTGTGCCTTGCCAACACTTCACCATGGTAGATGTCATCCGGGCCTCCTGTGGCTTCCGATAGGATCCAACATTCATATCCGTTTGTCCATATGCACTTATTTTCGTCATATCAGGCTAACCGAAGGTTTGTCTGGAAGATAAGGTTTCCTGTATTGTCAGCTGGCTCAGGGCCGCTATGCCACGTATTGGTCTTAATCGCCTATGACAATCCTCATCTCCTTCGGCCGACTAGACTCTGTTATTGCATGTCTTATCTTAATGACATTTGGTATTGTTCCTTCGGTCTTCTGATCATCTCCGCTGAGCTTCCTCGGTAACATATCATTCCTGATTTGGACTTGGCACTCAGTCGTAGGGTACATTCAATTCATTCTTCAATACCTAACTGTTCCTCTCATCCATCGATTCCTCATCCTCATTACCAACTCCGACTTCCTCCAGCCTTCGTCTATGGTCGGTCACGGCAGACTCTGTCGTATATGGCGAACTCCTCCTATTTACATTTTTCTTATTCTTTCTGCCTTTCTTTGTCCCAGCCCCTTCTCTGTCTGCCTGTTGGGGTGGTCCTGTATGACACGGCACAACATTCGAATATGGCAGATCACATATGGCAGAGGGTAGTCCCTTTTTGGACTTGTGGCAAGTAAGAACCACAGTGGCCCAGGCTATAAGTATTCCAGGTTTTTGTCAACATCAGCGGTACGTTCCCCAGGATATGGCTGGGCATTAGAAACCTCAGCCGTTGATCGGAAACTGTCCCTCCTGAGGCTACCCCGGGTTCCTAGCCCTTTATGATGCTGACCTTTTTCCTGGCCCCCCATTATCCTACTTCCTGCAGGAAGTGGATGAAGGGTCGTTAGTAATGGCTCTTGCCTTATGGCTTGAGTCATTACTTAGTAAGAATCCCCATTCTTAAAATGTGTCTTAAAGGTGGGGTATGACAACAAGTTCCACACCCGACACCTTGACAACCCTGGCCCACTACCGGAGCACCCCTCATGATGCCTCGAGGGTCCTCGGCCCTACGGGGGGGATACTGTCATGGCGCGATCAGAGCTACCCAACCAATTGAGGCAAGCCCCTTTCCATTGTCATAGTAAAGGTTCTAGTTAGCAACAATGTCATCAATCTCGAGAAGGTTCTACGGAGGAGAGGAGGATAGACGGAGGACTTATGGGAAAAGGGAAAAGAAGTTGTCGATGAGTTTCTACAGAGGATGGGATTTGGAGATGAACCGAGGGATTTGGGAATGGGAGTCATGGTGATGGAATTGGAGGAAAGGAAAATTGTCATACCCCACCTTTAAGACACATTTTAAGAATGGGGATTCTTACTAAGTAATGACTCAAGCCATAAGGCAAGAGCCATTACTAACCACCCTTCATCCACTTCCCGCAGGAAGTAGGATAATGGGGGGCCAGGAAAAAAGTCAGCATCATAAAGGGTTGGGAACCCGGGGTAGCCTCAGGAGGGACAGTTTCCGATCAACGGCTGAGGTTTCTAATGCCCAGCCGTATCCTGGGGAACGTACCGCTGATGTTGACAAAAACCTGGAATACTGATAGCCTGGGCAACTGTGGTTCTTACTTGCCACAAGTCCAAGAGGACTACCCTCCGCCGAAATGCTTCGCCGTATTCGAACGTTGTGCCGTGTCACACAGGACCACCCCAACAGGCAGGCATAGAAGGGGCTGGGACAAGAAAACAGGAGGAGAATGAATAAGAAGAATTGAGATCGAGGAGGAGGAGTTCGCCGTATATGACTGAGTCTGCCGGAATGGATAGAGGAAGGTCGAAGGAAGTCAAGTTCGATGATGAGGATGAAGGATTGATGGACGAGGAAAGATTGTAGGATATTTAAGAATGAATTAAATGAACACTACGACTGAGTGCCAAGTCCAAGATCAAGAATCATATGTTACCGAGGAAGCTCAGCGGAGATGATCGGAACCCGAAGGAATCATACCGAACGTCATTATGATAACACATGTGATAGCGGAGTCTAGTCGGCCGAAGGAGATAAGGATTGTCTTAGGCGATAAAGACCAATACGAGGTGCATTAACCCTGAGGCAGCCGACAATACAGGAAACCTTATCCAAAGGCAGCCTTCGATCAGCACGATATGACGAGACTGGATGCATACAGACAAACGGAAAGATAAGATGAAACCTATCGGAAGCCACAGGCGGCCCGGATGACATCTACCGTGGTGGAGTGTTGGCAAGGCATACAGACGGCACAGGAAGCCGCAGCCCCAGATAAGGACGGATCAAGAGATCCGGCAAACAAAGTTGAACACTTCACCAGAGCTGACGACATATGCATGAGATGAGATATGCGCTCGAATGCCCTACGAAGGCGATATTATTAGAAATAATATATCGGCAAACGACGGGATTAGAAGCGACATATGCACGATACGGCCGAGAGGATCACCAAGTGTCATCCGATTGGTTTGGGAACATTTTGGGGCGTTTGTGCTGAAAAAATCGAAATACGGAATTTGTATGCGAAAAATATCATGATTGCATGCTCTCTACCAACGTCAACCAGTACTTGGCGTTCCGACCACCGCAACGTACCCGGTGGGTATATGAGTGGGGAGCTCAAGTCAGAAAATATAAAATATCCAAAAAGCCCCCACTCGAAGAAGCGATCATCCAGCAGAAGACCCACAATTGTCCCATCAACTACGACCAAGTCCCAGAAAGATATTAGTATCTTATACTCGATTATTTACACAATACTCGAAAGACCATACAACCAAGACCCTCTTCAATACCTAACACCCTCACTGATTGCTGTTCACACTTGGACACAATTAAGAACGACGATCTCAAAAACACTCCCTGAGATAAGCAGGAGAGTTTAAGATTATAACACGTTATTACTTATCATCCCTTCGAGAATCCCCAGAGAAGTACATAATTCCCATCATTGGAATTATTACTTCTCATTTTTCTTTTTCGGAGATATTGAGTTACCCTACCGTCGGTCACGAGACAACCCCCGGTTAACACTATAATCTTACTCAACGCCTCACCGAGCGTACTGAGAAACGTCCTACAAGAAATTCAGAACCACAAAACAAAACGAACAATGCCTGAGTCCATGGAAATCGACTTCCTACCTATGCCTTCTTGGGCATTGGTTAGTACCAACACTGGTGAAATGGACAATATCCCACCTATCGAACCGATCAAACTTCACTCTGTCCCTGAATGGGGACGCACTCTCATGAGCCAATTACACCACACGGCTGCTGAAATCAACAGTCTCCGTGGACAAATCCAGAATGATGAATCAGAAGCATACCACATCTTTATGCAAATGCAAAATGATTATCACAAGATCGAATCCAACCTCAATCTTGCAATCTCTCAAGCCCAGCAACATGCGGCAGATGCTACAGGAGCCCACTTCAACCTCACAACAACCCAGTTTGCAGAAGTTGCTACTGCCCACATGGCCTTGAGAAGGCATGTGGAAATGATTACCATAAATGCTGCGGAAAATGAGGAACGAAGACAAAAAGTGCTCCAGGATTTTGCTCAACAAATGGAAGCAAATCAGAACATCTGGGTGGATTACCACAAGGATCAGGCAGCTAAGCAAGAAAAATTTAACAACGACTGTCAACAATGGGCCTCTGAGATGAACACCAGAGAAGCGAAGGCCAGAGTAGACCAAGAAAAGGTCAAAAAGGATTTACAAAAGTTGAAACGTCTCCAGGAACAGCTACAACAGGATCACATCAATGCCTCAGCTGTTTCCCAGCAGGAACGAGAAGACATGCGACGATCATTTCGAGAAGAACTCCATGCAATCGGAGAAGAACTGAAGGTCCAATTCCAATCAGCACAACAGTCCCGCAAGGATATCGATGTACCCTCGGTCATCGATAGCATCCTAAAGCAACATGCCCAGCAGGGAAGAATTCCCCTCCCGAACAGTGATGACCCAGAGTCAGAATATGACCTCCCACGTTCCCCACAAAATGAGCAATCGGGAAGAGGCTCAATCCGAAGTAGAAGGACCACCGAATCCAGAGACAGTAGCCCACCAGGAGGAAGGATACCCCCCCCAGGGCCTCCACCTGGAGGAAGTAGCTCCAGCTCCTCCAGCTCAGACTCAGAATCAGATAGACCTAAGGATTTAGGGCAGGAGATATCAAGACTCATTCGTGCCCTACGGAAGAAGGACAAAAAGAATCGCATCACCAAGCGACCAGAAGCAATTGTTCTAGGAAAAGCTCCCAAGATGAAGGAACCAGAGGTTTTCGATGGGGATAGAGAAAATTACATCCCATGGATGAAAGCAGTCAAGGAATATATGACTGTGCGATCTATCGACTTTAATACCGATGCAACCCGAATCCACTGGTTGGGCTCCCTCCTAAAGGGAGATGCCCGCCAATGGCACCAAAACCGTGTCGATACTACTGAGAAGGAATTACGCCCTGACACCTGGCCCTCATACACTGCAGCAATGGACCACTATTTCCGTGACCCCCACCAGAAGCGCAACTACACCAACAAGATGGCCAGGCTGCATTGGAAGTACAAACCTGGATGCCATAAGACTGGCCTCCCAGCAGATCAATGGGGAATCAGAATGGCCATCTACCAAGAGAAGGCCCAAGTTGAAGGAGAGGTCCTGAGAGAAATTTACGATCAGGCATTCCCAGAGGATCTGGCCTGCCAGGCATGGACAGATGTTCAAGACTTGGATGACCCAAAGTATGAGTGTTTCAAGGCCAGACTCATCAAGCTTGCAACCGCGAAAGAAGAACATCGGAACATGCATGAAAAGCCACTGCTCCACATTTATCAGGCCTCCTCTGAACCTAAACAGGAGAAGGAAAAGCGAAAGCGAGATGAAGACAAAAAATCCAACCGTGGTAAAACTAAAGAGACAACTCGCACACCCAAGGGCGACCGAGAAAGGAAATTCCAAAACAACCGCGAAGCATTGGCTGGGGTCCCCCAGGCTGAAATCGACCAACACAAAGCAGACAAGGCCTCCTGCTGGCGCTGTGGCCGAAATAGCCACCACACCCTAGAATGCTTTGCGAAGAAGACCTCAAAAGGAACCGAACTGACCACCACAGTGGCTGCAGTCACAAAGAAGGCTAAACGCCAACGACCATCAGAAGATTCCGAAGATGAAAAGGAGCAGACAGAGGAACCCATATCCAAGTGGCCAAAGAATGTCGCCACAGTGACCCAGACAAAATCAGAGTCAGCCCCTGAAACAGCAAGAAGGGTCTGGGAAGTAGAGACCTCCGATCTCTCGGATTTAAACTAGGAAAGCCTCGAAGGATACGCAGAGGCATCCAAGAACGGGAAGACGTATCAAGTTCTCAAAAGATATCAGTCGCTGGAGTAAAACGCACCAAAAATCAAGAAACCCAAAAACAATCTAAAAAATTAAAACCTAATAAAAAAGAACCTGAGACGAAACTGCAGCTGGCCAACAACAGACCACCCCGAGTTGGTTCCAGACCAATTGTCCAAATGCATCTTTCAGTACCTGGACAAAGGAAAAGGAGTGTCCAAGTGATGTTTGATACCGGTGCAGCCATACCAATCATCAGCTCCAAATTTATTAAGGCAAATAACCTACCAATGATCACTCGCAATAACCCATTACGAATCAATGGAGCAGATGGTCGCCCCTTATCAGGTGCTGGGGAAGCATTTATACATTCCTTGCTACTTCAGTACAAATACCACTACACCAGAGAAACCTTCGAGGTCATGCCCCTAGAATCAGGCACCGACATAATCCTACCCTGTTGGTGGATGGCAAAGCATCAACCCAACAAGTTTTGGGGAAAACCAGAAGACATCACACTAGACTCCGAATTCTGTAAACAACACTGCACCAAGGCAGCGGCACAAGAATTCTCCCTCACAATGGATAGAGACATCCTCCACCACTATGATGCCACAATAATTGGTTACATTGCAGCAGTCAACTCCGACACCAATGAAATAGACCCTGCCACAATTGTACCCAAGAAGTTCCAACAGTACGTCGAGGTTTTAGGCAAAGAACTTGCAGATAAACTCCCAGATCACAAACCCTATGATCATGCAATAGATCTAAAGGAGGGTGAACAACCACCATGGGGACCAATGTATCCCCTCAATGAAACAGAACTACAAGCGCTGCGGGATTACCTCAAGGAAATGTTAGAATTAGGAAAGATCCGCCCATCGAAATCACCAGCTGCAGCACCAATCATCTTCGTCCCAAAGGCCCATGGCCGAGGCCTCAGATTGTGCGTCGATTATCGCGGCTTGAATAAAGTCACCATTGCCAACAGATATCCCTTACCGATCATGTCAGAACTCCAAGATAGGGTCAGAGGTGCCAAAATATTCACCAAGATTGACCTCAAAAATGGATACAACTTGATTCGGATCAAACCAGGCGATGAATGGAAAACGGCATTTAAAACACGGTATGGACTATATGAATACACCGTTATGCCCTTTGGGTTATCCAATGCCCCTGCAACCTTCCAGAATATGATGAACCACATTTTTCGAGACTTGCTGGACCAAGGATTGATTGTATACTTGGACGACATTCTGATCTATGCCGAAACAGAAGAAGAACATGACCGCATTGTCATGGAAGTGTTGAAACGTCTAGCAGAGAATGGGCTAGCCATATCCCAGGACAAATGTTTTTGGTCAACCAACCGAGTTGACTTCTTGGGGTATGTTATCTCAAAGGATGGTATCGAAATGGCCCAAGACAAAGTTCAATGCATTCGGGATTGGGAACGACCAAGAAGTCTAAGGGATGTACAGTCATTTATTGGCTTCGCGAATTTTTATCGTCGATTTATAAGAGAATTCTCAAAAGTTGCTAAACCCCTTAGCGATTCAACGAAGGGATCACCAAAGGACTGGATCTGGACAGACGCAATGACAGAGGCATTCGAGCAACTAAAAAACTGCTTTACGACTGCACCCATCCTCACACACTTCAATCCACAACAAGAATGCATCGTCGAGACTGATGCATCTGACTTTGCACTGGGTGGCACATTGTCACAAAATGCAGAAGACAAAAAGCTACACCCAGTCGCCTTCCACTCCAGAAAGTTCTCACCAGCTGAAATTAACTACGAAATTCATGACAAGGAATTACTGGCGATAGTTGATTGTTTTAAGACATGGCGAAGATATTTAGAAGGATCACTCCACACGGTCCAGGTATTTACCGACCACAAAAACCTTGAGTATTTCATGACAACCAAGGTTCTCAACAGAAGGCAGGCACGCTGGGCCCAGGAACTGGCCGGTGTGGACTTCAAAATTTTTTATAGGAAAGGAACAAGTAATGGCAAGCCAGATGCATTATCGAGGCGCCCGGAGTATCGCCCTGAAAAGGGGGGAGGTGGAAACCAGCCAATACAGACTGTCTTGCATGAAAAACACTTCGACACCATCTCAGCAATCAGTACTGGAGGAGAAGGAATGGTGTTCTGTTGCTCAGCAGTTCAGCTGGGTTATTTGGCATCATCAGTATCGAAATGGACAAAGGAATTTGAGCAGGAAGTAAGAGAGGCAGGACAACAGGACGCAGCATACTACCAGGCCTTAGAGGAACTGAGTGGAAGCGCGCAAGAAATAGAAGGAAAGGAAAGGATTTTAGAACTACAGGATGGATTACTATATCGCAAGGGATTGCTTTGGGTCCCTGAGAATGCACGACATGCGATTTTACATACCGAGCACAACAGCGCAGTAGCCGGACACTTTGGTCAAGACAAAACGATCGAGTTGATCCGACGCAACTTCTGGTGGCCTAAGATGGACCAAGAAATTATTGAATATGTCAGAAGTTGTTTAGAATGTCAGAAGGATAAGGCATCACGCCACAAGCCATATGGCCTGCTCTCACCATTAGAGCTTCCATACGCACCATGGACATCAATTGCCATGGACTTCATCACAGACCTCCCCTTGTCTGAAGACTGTGATCAATTATGGGTCATTGTAGACAGATTTACAAAGATGGCCCACTTCATACCACTCAAGAAGGATCAAAAGACAGCGGAACACCTAGTAAAGATATTCGCCAGGGAGATATGGAGATTCCATGGCATCCCAACCGACATTATCTCGGACCGCGACTCCCGCTTTACCTCCACAGAATGGAAACAATTCCTTGGTATACTGGGGATACGACCACGAATGAGCACATCCTTTCATCCACAAACACATGGCCAAACAGAAAGGATCAACCAGACAATTGAGGCATACCTACGGTCATTCACAAATTATGAGATGGATGATTGGGTTGGACTCCTACCCATGGCTGAATTTGCCTACAACAATTCGGTAACCCAAGCCACTGGCATGTCACCCTTCTTCGCCAACTATGGCCGACACCCAGGTTGCACCAATCCAAGTACAATACCAACTAGCGAGGATACTCAGGATGGATACATCAACCACATCCTTTCAGTTCAAAGTCTAGTTACGAAGAACCTAAAAGCAACCAAGGAAAGAATGAAGAAGTATGCAGACAACAAACGCAAGGATGCTCCAGAATTCAAGGTTGGGGACCTAGTCATGTTAGATGGAAGGAACATCCAGACCAGACGCCCAAAACATAAACTGGACCACAAGAAGCATGGCCCCTTCGCAATAGAGAAAGTAATCTCTCCAACAGCCATGCGACTATCACTACCCAGAAAATGGAAGATCCACAACACCTTCCATGTATCCTTACTCGAACCATACAACAATGGGACCAGACCTCCGCCTGATCTATTAAAAATCATTGATGAATGTGATGACATCGAAGGCAATGAGGAATGGGAAATAGAAGAAATCTTATCGAGTAGGAAAGTCAAGGGGAAAGTCCTTTACCGAGTCAGATGGAAAGGATATCCACTTAAGAAGGATCATACAGAAGAACCGTATGAATGCTTCATAGTAGGTGGCCTGCAGTCACTCCGAGAGTTCCACTCAAGGAATCCAGGCATGCCGAGGGACCAACGTGTTTAAACAACCAACTATCTCAAGATACCTTTCCTCTATGAGGTTTTAATGGTCTTGGGATAGAAAACATGTTGGTGGATGAAGGGGTTGGAGGACTTCATCAAAAATCCCGTTTCATAATCATATTGCTAAGAATTCATAAGCCAAGAATCTCAGTTAATGATTTCAGGTCGAAATCTTATAAGGGGGGAGGTAGTGTCATACCCCACCTTTAAGACACATTTTAAGAATGGGGATTCTTACTAAGTAATGACTCAAGCCATAAGGCAAGAGCCATTACTAACCACCCTTCATCCACTTCCCGCAGGAAGTAGGATAATGGGGGGCCAGGAAAAAAGTCAGCATCATAAAGGGTTGGGAACCCGGGGTAGCCTCAGGAGGGACAGTTTCCGATCAACGGCTGAGGTTTCTAATGCCCAGCCGTATCCTGGGGAACGTACCGCTGATGTTGACAAAAACCTGGAATACTTATAGCCTGGGCAACTGTGGTTCTTACTTGCCACAAGTCCAAGAGGACTACCCTCCGCTGAAATGCTTCGCCGTATTCGAACGTTGTGCCGTGTCACACAGGACCACCCCAACAGGCAGGCATAGAAGGGGCTGGGACAAGAAAACAGGAGGAGAATGAATAAGAAGAATTGAGATCGAGGAGGAGGAGTTCGCCGTATATGACTGAGTCTGCCGGAATGGATAGAGGAAGGTCGAAGGAAGTCAAGGTCGATGATGAGGATGAAGGATTGATGGACGAGGAAAGATTGTAGGATATTTAAGAATGAATTAAATGAACACTACGACTGAGTGCCAAGTCCAAGATCAAGAATCATATGTTACCGAGGAAGCTCAGCGGAGATGATCGGAACCCGAAGGAATCATACCGAACGTCATTATGATAACACATGCGATAGCGGAGTCTAGTCGGCCGAAGGAGATAAGGATTGTCTTAGGCAATAAAGACCAATACGAGGTGCATTAACCCTGAGGCAGCCGACAATACAGGAAACCTTATCCAAAGGCAGCCTTCGATCAGCACGATATGACGAGACTGGATGCATACAGACAAACGGAAAGATAAGATGAAACCTATCGGAAGCCACAGGCGGCCCGGATGACATCTACCGTGGTGGAGTGTTGGCAAGGCATACAGACGGCACAGGAAGCCGCAGCCCCAGATAAGGACGGATCAAGAGATCCGGCAAACAAAGTTGAACACTTCACCAGAGCTGAGGACATATGCATGAGATGAGATATGCGCTCGAATGCCCTACGAAGGCGATATTATTAGAAATAATATATCGGCAAACGACGGGATTAGAAGCGACATATGCACGATACGGCCGAGAGGATCACCAAGTGTCATCCGATTGGTTTGGGAACATTTTGGGGCGTTTGTGCTGAAAAAATCGAAATACGGAATTTGTATGCGAAAAATATCATGATTGCATGCTCTCTACCAACGTCAACCAGTACTTGGCGTTCCGACCACCGCAACGTACCCGGTGGGTATATGAGTGGGGAGCTCAAGTCAGAAAATATAAAATATCCAAAAAGCCCCCACTCGAAGAAGCGATCATCCAGCAGAAGACCCACAATTGTCCCATCAACTACGACCAAGTCCCAGAAAGATATTAGTATCTTATACTCGATTATTTACACAATACTCGAAAGACCATACAACCAAGACCCTCTTCAATACCTAAGACCCTCACTGATTGCTGTTCACACTTGGACACAATTAAGAACGACGATCTCAAAAATGCTCCCTGAGATAAGCAGGAGAGTTTAAGATTATAACACGTTATTACTTATCATCCCTTCGAGAATCCCCAGAGAAGTACATAATTCCCATCATTGGAATTATTACTTCTCATTTTTCTTTTTCGGAGATATTGAGTTACCCTACCGTCGGTCACGAGACAACCCCCGGTTAACAAAAATGGTCATGTATATAAGGGGCGATTTCACCCTGCTCCAGTTTCTTCTTTACGCAACGTTTTGCATTCTTTTCTAAATACAAGCTTCTCCTCTCCCTCTCTTGTCCAGCCCCATCTAAGTTGTCCCCCACTGGCCTCTGTTTTGAGGTCCCATCACTAGAAGTCACTTGCCCCAGCCGCACTGTCCTCCTGAGTCCTATGGTGAGTTCCCTGGCCCCGCCCCGCCTAGCCCGCCATTACACCAAATATGATCACTAAGTCACTAAGCTATGGTGTGGTGTGATCACAGAGGCATGAACTAGAGCTTTGGGACAAAGCTTGAACAGCGGAGACGTGGTGTCACACCCTAGCATGTGTGATAATAGATTTGGTAACATGTATAACTTGAGAGAGAACATGGCAAACTTGATGGGAGAATGATTATATGATGCGCAATTCAGCCCGGAACCCTCGGAAGCTCTGACAAGCGAAGTCACGTGACTCATGACCCCCTGAATGAGACCTCATGAAGGTCCTGGCCCAGGATGTCACACCTATTCAATGTCAGTAAGGGAAGACCAAGAAGGAGAAGGGAAGGACTTACCTCATGGATAAAGACATACCCAAGACAAAGACTGTTGTGACGATGATGGTGGTCAGCATGCAAGTGAGTGATTAATTTAATCATGAGCTTGCTATGATGCAATCTATCCAAGATTATTGTTGGCAATGACTCACATCATATCTCTAAAAAACACACTTCCAGTAAACTTGCAACCTAAGGGAAGGTTAGACAAAGAAGGGTGATCAAAGTCTAGAGGTCTATGTCTCCCACAGTCTCAAGAATCAATCAGCAATACAATCCTCCAGAGTTATCTACAAGACCATCCTCCTCAAGCATTACCAAACAAATACACCAAGACCTCTGAAGACACCCCTTAAGTTTATTCAGCCTGTGATCGATTAGTTTAAACTTCCTAGCTACATCTTTGGATTACAAAAACTGAATGATCGAAATCCCCTCCACATAGCAGAAACTGTGCCCAGGGTCACATTAAACAAGATAATCAAATAAGGAAAGTAAATGTGAAAGTAAGGAAATAAGAAACATAGGGAAGAGTAGATACTTGAACCATGACAGGCAGGTCCACCAACAGAGCCAACAGGCTGTTGATAGACTACTATTTTCCCTGAGCTGGGCTTGGAAGGGGGAGCAGGAGCAGTTAGGGTGGTCAACATTTTGGTGGTGGCCAGGCAGGCCTTCCAGGAGCTATTTGTGGCCAG
Source organism: Pyronema domesticum (assembly GCA_024516145.1). Classification (NCBI taxonomy): domain Eukaryota; kingdom Fungi; phylum Ascomycota; class Pezizomycetes; order Pezizales; family Pyronemataceae; genus Pyronema; species Pyronema domesticum. The sequence goes on from JAJJXL010000045.1 coordinate 182,992, forward strand.
GGCAGGGCACTCATTTTTGAAATGGTTAGCTGACCCATGTCACAGCTTGACAAATTCCTCCCCTTTTCCCATCGTTCATCTATCATCACTTGGTTTAATGTGTGGCTCATCTGGGTGGCTGTGCTCTTGGCAATGAGCCCCACAGACTAGGGTAAATGCTCAGCTGCATTTGTTTGGAATGTTTGTGGTGGCTGTGCATGGTTAGTTAAGGGTTGAGGGTTTAGGGCCTGCTAGTTCAGTGTCTCGGCATGGAAGGAGAAAAATGTGTATATAAGAGGACTTGTCCTCCCAGCATTCTGTTGTCACGGCTCAAGAAATTCATTCACTACTCACCTATCACTGGTCATCACTCGCTTATCAGGAGGCTTATCTAGGTGGCTGTGCTCTTGGCGATAAGCCACATAGATTAGGATAATTGCTCAGCCGCATATGTTTGGAATGGCTGGAGCGGCTGTGCTGATTAGTTAAGGGTTAAGGGTTTAGGGTTTACTAGTTTAGTGTCTCGGCGTGGAAGGAGAAAATGTGTATATAAGAGGACTTGTCCTCCCAGCGTTCTGTTTCTTTTCCTTTTCTCCTTACACAGTTATTTGTTCATTTCACCGAATAAATATTTGAGTCCTCTCCAGTCCTCGTCATTGTCCCTGCCTCAGTCTCTGCCCTTGTTCCTGTTCCCGATCCTCTGGCCTTTGTCCTCTTCGCCCTGTTTTCCCTGATCCTGTTCCTTGACCTACCTCTGCTCCTAAACACGGATCCTCTACAGTTGTTGCACGTCACAGCTCCAGACATCCAACGTTGGTGCCTTCCAAGAGGTCTTGTCTTGTGTTCACGATCACTGTCAACAAGCCTAGAGCCCTCAGGTTCATTGTCGATTACCTTGTCCACGGCTGCCGTTACAACATAACTGTGTAATCAAGTACCTGCCGGCTCTACCGTCTGCCCTTGATTACCCTTGTGCCTATGCTCCACGATCTCTGGTTCTACCAGTTTACACGCCTCATCCCGAAATTCCTGTCCTTGGGAAACACTGCTATTATCGACGAAATTGAAATTGCCCGCCAAATCGGAAACGAAATCTCTGCAACACGAGTCACCTTTGACGACAACAACCTTACCTGGCACCTCCGTTAAAACACCATGGCCGATCAAGAAATTGTTATAGCACTGTACCTCAATGCAGCTCAAAGAGACGAAGTCAATAAAGATCCATCCAAAATCCAAGGATTATACAACGCAATCAAAGAATACAAACGCGATTGCCAAAAATTGATCGACCTCGAGGCAGAGCTAAAAGAATCCCAAAAAGACAACTCCGATTATGCGAAACGTATCGCCGACCTGGAACGTGACCTCGGATCAGCCAACACCACCATCCGACTATTGCAATCCCTTACAGGAAACACAGCCCTTGCTACGACAAAACCGATCGAATTACCCCACCCACCAGAGTACTCCGGAGACCGCAAGGACCTACTTAACTTCATTTCAAAAGTTAAGTCCAAGCTAGCTGGGGACTCCTCCCGCTTCATTGACGATCATCATAAGCTCCGTTACGTATATGGTTACCTCAAGTACAATGCCCAGAACCAGGTCCAACCCTATGTCCTTGCAGACAAGATCAACCTCAAAGATGTGGAAGAGTTAATCACCATCCTTGAATCTGCATTCGGAGACCCAGACCAAGTGGGGACAGCATCTGCGGAACTCGAGAAACTCAGCCAAGGCAATAGGGAATTTAGCATCTACTATGCTGAGTTCCAACGCCTCATGGCAATCCTCAACTTCGACACCAATGCGAAAAAGGCAGCCCTGAAGCGAGGCCTGTCCCGAGAACTACAAGCTAGCCTGGTATACCAGGCTGATGAACCCCAAGATTTCGCGAAGTTTGTCGACCTATGTATGAAGCTAGACTATCGCATCCGAGCCCATGCAGCTGTCACCCGACGCCAAGCCACGCCAGTTGCCCCACGACCAGCCCCTGCACCGGCCCGACCAGCCGCCCACCCGACCAGCACTAACAGTGGCAATTACGGCACAGCCCCCATGGACCTATCAGCTTCCCAAAAGGCACAAAACCAACGCCGACGTGACGAACGCATGGCGAAGGGACAATGCCTGTACTGTGGATCAGCCGACCACTTCAAAAATGAATGCCCCACCCTGGCCGCTAACAACACTCGGAAGATGCGCCTGGCCGCTGCCGAGGTCTCAACAACCCCGACCGACCCCGCCCCTTCCCCTGAACCCAACTCGGGAAAAGAGTAGTCCACCAGCAGCCCGTTGGCTCTCTTGGTGGACCTGCCCCTGCCTCTTCATTTGTATCCCCACAGGAAATCTTCTATGTATCAGCAAGTTCTTTGTCAGTTAATCAGGAAAATGAAATGGATGGTAGTCACTTAGTCGTACCTTGCACCTTGACCGACCGTGACACCAAACTTGACACCCATGCACTTGTGGATTGTGGATGTACTGGACTCTCGTTTATGAATGAGGCTTTCGCACGCCAACACAACCTCCCCCGTTACCAATTAAAAATCCCAAAAATAGTTGAAGTAATTGATGGCCGACCAATCTCTTCAGGAGACATCACCGAATATGTGGAAATCCAATGCACCATCGGTGATCACCACGAAACACTGGTTGCATACATCACCTCTCTCGGCCACTACCCTCTAGGCCTTGGAATCCCTTGGCTCAAGAAACATGATGTTACCATCAACTTTGCGAAAAATGATATCCAATTCTGCTCCCCCCAATGCCTCCCACATCGTACCATGGTTAAGGCCACACCAATCAAGGGTCTGACACCAGAACGAAAGAATAAGATCTGTGCCATCTCGGCTACAACCTTTAAACGAATTGTCAACAATAGCAACCAACGGTATGGCAAGGTCGAGCAGTTCTGCCTATCACTTAATGAAATTAACACTGCCCTGCAAGAACCAAAAAATGACAAGCCGGACCTCAAAACAATCGTGCCACAAGAATACCACAAATACCTGAAAATTTTCGAAAAAGTCAATGCTGACAAACTGCCCCCTCACCGCCCCTGTGACCACAAGATCCCCTTGGAAGATGGATTCAAACCCCCCTTTGGCCCACTCTACTCACTCTCACGCCCAGAACTGGAAGAACTAAAGCGGTGGATTGATGAAAACATGAGCAAAGGATTCATTCGAGCATCATCATCCCCGGCTGCGGCACCAATCTTGTTCGTCAAGAAAGGAGATGGTTCTCTACGCCTAGTTGTGGATTATCGAGGAATCAATGAAGGGACAATTAAAAACCGCTACCCCCTCCCACTCATGCAAGACACCCTGATGAACCTCTCTCGTGCAAAATGGTTCACAAAACTTGACATTAGGGGGGCCTACAACCTCATTCGAATGGCAGAAGGAGAGGAATGGAAAACAGCTTTCCGCACCCGTTATGGTCTTTTCGAATCATTAGTAATGCCATTTGGCCTCACCAATGCCCCTGCAACCTTCCAGAATTTTATCAACGATGTCCTGGCCCCCTATTTGGACCGCTTCTGCACAGCTTATCTGGATGACACACTCATCTATTCTGACACCTTCGAAGAACATCAACAACATGTGAACCTTGTACTAGAAGCCTTTGAGAAAGCAGGCCTACACTTGAAGCCAGAAAAATGCGAGTTCCATTGCCAGGAAGTCAAATACTTGGGGCTTATCATCAGTACGGAAGGAATTAAGATGGATCCCGAAAAAATTACAGCCGTCCAGGACTGGGAATCACCCCGCAACCTAAAAGATGTCCGTGCCTTCCTGGGGTTTGCCAACTTTTACCGCCGCTTTGTCCGAAATTATTCCAAAATTGTGCAACCACTTACACTCCTGACACGAAAAGGAGTACCATTTGCCTGGAAGGATGAACAACAAAATGCATTCGACGAGTTAAAAACCACGTTTACATCCGCACCCGTCCTTGCCCGATTTGACCCCGACCGCGATGTCATTGTTGAAACCGATGCCCCAGACTACGTATCTGCTGGAGTACTGTCACAATACGATGATGATGGCTTGCTACACCCAGTGGCATATTTCTCTAAGAAGCACTCTCCAGCAGAATGCAACTATGAGATTTATGACAAGGAACTAATGGCAATTGTGCGTGCATTCGAGGAATGGAGACCGGAATTACAGTCTGTTATCAACCCAATCCGTGTCCTATCAGACCATAAGAATCTGGAATATTTCACCACAACAAAACTCCTCAACCGCCGACAAGCCCGATGGTCTCAATTCCTATCCCAATTTAATTTCAAAATTGTCTACCGCCCAGGGACTGCTGGAGGGAAACCAGATGCACTGACTAGACGATCCGGAGATCTGCCTAAAGAGGGGGATGACCGCTCCCTCGAAAACCAAACCACCATAATTAAACCCGAAAACATCCTCCATGCCCTGGCCACAACCTTGTCCGACCAACCTGATGTTACCTCACCAGCACTCTCCCTAGATGCCCCTACACTAAGCCGACTCTTCCACGAAGGATATGCTATCGACCCCTTCCCAAACAAAATCCTCCAGATGCTCAGTGATGGAACAAAACAATGTAAGGACATCACACTGGCAGAATGTGAGAAACGTGATAACCTTCTCTTGTACCGACAACGAATCTGGGTTCCAGACTATGAACCACTAAGACTGCACCTTATGCAACAACATCACGAGACCCCTACTGCAGGTCACCCGGGCAGATCAAAGACACTAGAATATCTATCGAGGACATATACCTGGCCCAAGATGCGCAGAGACGTTGACCGCTACACTCGCAACTGCCATACCTGCCAACGTTCGAAATCTAGCAGACATGCCCCATTCGGTGTCCTACGACCACTACCTATCCCAGACAGACCTTGGCAGGATATATCAATGGATTTTGTAACAGGGTTACCATGGTCCAATGGTTGTGACGCAATATGGGTTGTAGTGGATCGACTGACAAAGGAACGGCACATTGTACCCTGCCGTACGGATGTTGATGCCAAGGAACTCGCAAACCTATTCATTAGCCATGTCTTCCGACTCCATGGATTGCCCCTGACAATCATCTCTGACCGAGGACCCCAGTTTGCTGCACTTTTCTGGAACACTTATGTCGCCGCTTGGGAATTGACCCACGACTTTCAACTGCCTTTCACCCACAAACAGATGGACAAACTGAACGAATGAATGCAATCATGGAACAATACTTGCGCGCACACGTCAACTACCTACAGGATGACTGGGCAGAATGGTTGCCTCTTGCTGAGTTCGCTGCCAACAACCAAGCATCTGAAACAACAGGCACTTCCCCTTTCTTCGCCAATAAAGGATTCGACCCTCGATGCCAATTCGACCTCACACCTGCAGCTACGAATGATGTCAATGACCGTCGTGCCCTGACAACATCCAAGGCCCTTTCAGAAATCCATAGTCACCTGCGAGCTGAGATTAATCGAGCCAACCTCCGTTATCAAGACAATGCAGACAGGCACCGGTTACCATCGCCAAACTATCAACCAGGAGATCATGTCTGGCTGGATGCAAGAAATTGGAAAACACGCCGACCATCACGAAAACTTGACAACAAACGCCATGGACCATTCAAAGTAGTTGCCAAAATATCCTCTTATGCGTACCGCCTCGAACTGCCCCCAACAATGAAATGCCACAACGTCCAACATGTATCTCTCCTGGAATTAGCTGCGGATGACCCATACCCAGGACAACGACCAGATGCACGCCCACCAGTGGAAATAGATGGGGAAGACGAATACTTCATCGAAGCAATCCTGGACTCCCGACTACACCGCCGCAGACTTCAGTATTTGGTCAAGTGGGTGGGCTACGATATGCCGGAATGGGAACCTGCCGAACTCCATGAAGATAGCCAGGCTGTTGACCACTTTCACGAAAAATACCCCGACAAACCAGGACCCCGACCAGCGACAACATAAAACCTACTTCGCCGGAGCTCAGTCCAAACAGGGGGATCCTGTCACGGCTCAAGAAATTCATTCACTACTCTCCTATCACTGGTCATCACTCGCGTATCAGGAGGCTTATCTAGGTGGCTGTGCTCTTGGCGATAAGCCACATAGATTAGGATAATTGCTCAGCCGCATATGTTTGGAATGGCTGGAGCGGCTGTGCTGATTAGTTAAGGGTTAAGGGTTTAGGGTTTACTAGTTTAGTGTCTCGGCGTGGAAGGAGAAAATGTGTATATAAGAGGACTTGTCCTCCCAGCGTTCTGTTTCTTTTCCTTTTCTCCTTACACAGTTATTTGTTCATTTCACCGAATAAATATTTGAGTCCTCTCCAGTCCTCGTCATTGTCCCTGCCTCAGTCTCTGCCCTTGTTCCTGTTCCCGATCCTCTGGCCTTTGTCCTCTTCGCCCTGTTTTCCCTGATCCTGTTCCTTGACCTACCTCTGCTCCTAAACACGGATCCTCTACAGTTGTTGCACGTCACAGCTCCAGACATCCAACGTTGGTGCCTTCCAAGAGGTCTTGTCTTGTGTTCACGATCACTGTCAACAAGCCTAGAGCCCTCAGGTTCATTGTCGATTACCTTGTCCACGGCTGCCGTTACATCTGTTTCCTTTCCTTTTCTCCTTACACAGTTATTTGTTCATCTTACTGAATAAATATTTGGATCCTCTCCAGTTCTTGTCCTCATCTCCGCCACTGTCTCTGTCCCTGCCTCAGTCTTCGATCCTCTGACCTCTGTCCTCTCCGCTCTGTTTTCCTGATCCTGTTCCTTGACCTATCTCTGCTCCTAAACACGGATCATCTATAGTTGTTTCACATCACAGCTTCAGACATCCAACGTTGGTGCTTTCCAAGAGGTTCTGTCTTGCGTTCACAATCATTGTCAACAAGCCTAGAGCCCTCAGGTTCTCCATCAATTACCTTGTCCCCGACCACCGTTACAACCCACAGTAAAGACAAAGTCCCTTTGCCATGCACTTGTTATACCAGCATTGGTTCTGTGCCTTCTGGGATGCTGAGAGGTCCATAGGAGCAGCTCCATAGTTTCCACTATTGCTGCTGGTCAGGTGAGCAGGTGGGTGGGGTGAGGCAGGGCTAACTTTGTGGGGAGCTGGAGTGGTTTGTCATTTTGTGGCCATGGTATGGGCATGAATTGGAAAGTCCAATTTCATGCACAGATCCACAAATGTCAGCATAAAGAATCAGCATAGGGAAAGGTGACACCAGCATTGCCAGCAAAAGATATCAAAGATGTAAAGAACAAACATTCATGCATTAGTCTGCATTTGACATTTTGTACTGCACCAGGGGTACTAGGCAACTCCTGGAATCATCATGAGAAGCGAGCTTCTCAATATAAGGGCTTAGAGTTATAAACCCTTATTTTCTGAAAGATTCATACACAGTTTAGATCCACCACACAATTCTGAATTATTTCAATTTTGAGATGCTCTTTGGGGCAATGTGGTATCCTGCAAGTGGTGTGGTACTCAATCGAATACTGACCTTAGATTTTAGTATTCCAACAATTTTCCGAGAAAGGTAGAGGAGATCAAGGGAAGGAAGTGAGAAGAGGGGGAAACAAAGGAAGGAAAAAAAAAGATGAGCAAAGGGAGAAACGAGCCAAGAAAGAAATGAGTGAAGAAAATAGGCAGTCAAGGAATAAATAAAGCAAATAAAACAGAAGATAACAAAGTCACTAAGTACGTGGAAGAACCAAACAGTCACTGCAAAACCAAATTTATTCCTACTATTCAATGTATCTATATACTAATTTCTTGATCTCTTTTTCTGAAAGTCCCACAATTAACAATTAAAGCATTAAACAGTAACAGTTAAACAATAAAACATTAACGATAAAACATTGACAACAAAACATTGACAATAAAACATTAACAATAAAACATTAATGATAAAACATTAACAAATAAACATTAACATTAAAGCATTAAATCATTAGCATTAAATCATTGAAACATTAAACAATTAATCATTTAACAATACCATTAAAACACGGAATAATTCTCGGCTCCCTTGATATCAAGCCTATTATCTTATTAGCCTTCATCCCCTCTCATCATCTCCGAAAACCCACCTACCATTTAAGCCTTGAAAGAGCGAGCGACAACTCTGTTTCCACAACTACATCCGGGGGCACAAGTAGGTCCACATCCGTGAGCGGGGGCAACATAACGACCACAACCACAGTCAGGACCACAAGCGTTTCCGCAACCGTCAAAGTTTCCAACCAACTGAGGGCCAGCGGCTACGAACTTATTTCCAACACCACAACCACAAGCATCACCACAAGTAGGTTCACATCCGAAGACAGCAGTGTTACCAGCGCAACCACAGTCACGTCCACAGGCGGGGCCACAGGCACGGATGGGGGCACGAACAACAGGGGGAGTAAAGACAACGATGGGCTCAACGATGTCGTCACAGCAGTCGTCGTAACGGTCACAAGCACAGGGGTCGGCACAGTCGCAGTCGTGGTGGATGGGGGCATTGATGTTGACGTTCTCGTTGGCGGGGTCGGTGGCGGCGTCCAAGGCGGGGGCAGCAGCCTCGGCTTGGGCGAGAGCAGACTCCATCATGGGGCCGACAAGGTACTCGTCAAGGAAATTTTTGCAGTCGTAGGCGCCCTGGGCACGGTCGGCGGCGTAGGCTACGTCGTCACCGATGAGGCCGTCGAGGAAGGCGTCGGTATCGACGCTGCGCTTGTAGATCTCGATGTCGGGGGTGTCGTTAACGGGGATGTCAACAATGGGGTCAACAACGGGGACATCGACAACGGGGACATCGACAATGGGGGTATCAACAATGGGAGTGTCAACAATGGGAGTGTCAACAATGGGAGTGTCAACAATAGGGATGTCAACAATGGGGTCAACAACGGGGACATCGATTACGGGGGTGTCGGCAATGGGGGTGTCAACGATGGGGGTGTCGACGATAGTGGTGTCGACGAGGACGGGCTCAGAATCCTCAACTTGGCGGCGGTGCTCACGGTGGCGGTTACGGATGTCATTGTAGTTGTTGTTGTTGTTGGCACATCCACCACATCCTCCGCATCCTCCTCCGCATCCTCCGCAGCAGCATCCATCGTGTGACTCGCAGCGGTCACGGCCACAATCGTCATCTCCTCCATTGCGGTGGGAGTTGCGCATGCTGTTGTAGTTGTTGTTGTTGTTGGCACATCCACCGTATCCGTTTCCGCAACGCTTCTGGACAACACCTACATCATCGTTGGCGACGCCGTGCTCACGATGCTCGCGGTGACGGTTGCGGATGTCGTTGTAGTTGTTGTTGTTGTTGGCACAGCCACCACATCCTCCGCATCCTCCTCCGCATCCTCCGCAGCAGCATCCACCGTGTGGCTCGCAGCGGTCACGGCCACAATCGTCATCTCCTCCGTTACGGTGGGAGTTGCGCATGCTGTTGTAGTTGTTGTTGTTGTTCCAGCATTCGCCGTTGTTACCGCAGCCACCGCAGCGCTTCTGGACAATGGTGATGTCCTCATCCTCGGCGGCATCAGAGGCTTCAGCGGACTCGTCGGACTCGAGGTCGCGCTTGCGGTCGTGGCAGTTCTGGTTGGAGCAGCAGCAGGAGCATCCTCCACAGCCTCCACAGCCTCCACAGCCTCCACAGCCTCCACAGCCTCCACAGCCTCCACAGCCGCCACAGCCGCCGCGTCCTCCGCAGCCACCGAAGCCGCATCCACCGTCACACCATCCGAAGGGCCAGAAGTCATCGCCATCGTCGTCATCATCGCGCTTGGTAAGGTCGCGCTTGTTGTGACCAGAGTGATGAGAGTGGTGGCAATTCTGGTTGTTGTCCATGTTCTGGTTGAAGCAGCGGTTGCAGTCGCCGTTTCCGCAGCGCTTCTCAACGGCGTCTACATTGCGCTTGTAGTTTCCACGGTCCTCGCAAGGCTCACGGTGCTCGTGCTCGTGGTAGGACTGGCAGCAGCAGCAGTTACCACATCCGCCACAGCCACCACAGCCGCCACAGCCGCCACATCCACCGCAGCCGCCACATCCACCGCAGCTGCCACATCCACCGCAGCCTCCGCAGCCTCCAAAGGGCCAGCCACCGCATCCTCCGCAGCCGCATCCACCGCATCCGCCGAACGGCCAGAAGTCATCATCATCGTCGTCGTCGCAGTCACCGCGGTCACGACGGTGGTAGTTCCAGCAGCCGCATCCACCGCATCCACCGCATCCACCGCATCCACCGCATCCTCCACAACGCTTCTCGAGGACAGCAGACTCATCACGCTTCCCGATACTGATACATTCATTGCAGTCGCAGGGCATTCCTCCCTCACGGTGGTGAGAGTGGTGGATGTTCTGGTCGTTGTTGCAGTTCTGGTTGAAGCAGCGGTTGCAGTTGTTGTCGAATCCACCGCATCCGCAAGCCTCACGCTTGGAGATGAAGGAGTCGCTGTTGGGGTCCGGAAGGTGGGTGGCAGGGAAGGTCAAAACATCCCAGGCATCGCCCATGAAGCTGCGCTTGTCATGGTGGCAAGGGCGGCCTCCCTCACGGTGGTGAGAGTGCTCAAGGTTCTGGTCATTGTTGCTGTTCTGGTTGAACATACGGTCTCCAATTCCCTCGAATGCGTCGAGTCCACCACCGAAAGCCTGACGCTTGTGGTTGCGGCGGCCATCAGAACGGTGGTGGGAGTAGTGGGTGTTCTGGTTGTTGTCGGTGTTCTGGTTGAACATCTCCTCTCCCATTCCAATAGGAGCGTTAGCCTCACGCTTCTGGAGGATGCCGTTGCCGAGACCTCCGAAGTTGGCTCCAATGCGGTCAAGAAGACCCTTGCCACAAGCGCCACATCCGCAGCCCTGGTCGTGAGGGAAGAAGCGTCCGAAAGCATCACGGAAGAAGGAGATATCGATGTTCTGATTGCTGTCCATGTTCTGGTTGAAGCAGCGGTTGCAGTTGTTGTCGAATCCACCGCAGCCGCAAGGCTCAGGAGCAGCCTCGCGCTTGTGGAGGTCGCAGTCGACGAGCTGGTCCATCAAACCCTCACCCTCTCTGTCTCCGCCGCGGTGGTGAGAGTGGTGGATGTTCTGGTCGTTGTTGGAGTTCTGGTTGAAGCAACGGTTGCAGTTGTTGTCGAATCCACCGCATCCACAAGTCCCGCGCTTGACAATGTTGGCCTCGGGAGCACGGTCCTCACGGTGGGAATTGCGAAGACGGTTGGCACTGTTGTTGAAGTTCCAGTTTTCGCCACCGCGGACGTTGCCATTCTGGAATCCACCGCCGCATCCACAGCCATTTTCCTCATGATCATGATGGTCTCCATCACTTCCCTCACGGTGACTGTTTCTCATGTTGTTATAGTTATCGTTGAAGTTGTGGTTCAGACGGTTACCAGCACCATTGCCAGCGTTGTTCCCCCCATCGTGCCGAGCAACAAGGTTCGGGCCAGGAGCGGGAGCAGGGGCACTGAGGGCAGTGACTGCCAACAAGAGTGCAGCGAGCTTGGTTGAAGTGAAAACCATCTGAATTAATTGTTAGTACATTAATTGATTCCGAAGGATCCTATGGAGGAATCATACTGTTGATGGAAAAACCGGGGATCTGAAACTTTTGATTCGGAACGATAAAAAAACTGAGAGGAAGTTCGAACAGTGGCTATTGAGCTGATCGAAAGAGGTGTGATGCTGAATCCAAATTGGGGGTGATTTCGGCCATTACTTATAGGAGATGCTGCCGACGATGGCTCCCACGACGAAGTCCCGAATTCTCATGAGGAGACCCTCTCCTCGCAGCCGACATGACTCGATTCCTGGATCCCTGGTCGCAGCCGAGTGCCATCAACACCGATATCCGAGTTTGCCGGAGACCAACACTGAGGCTGAAGAAACAGAGGAGTGTCGAAAAATTACCATAGGATCTCTAGTCGTAGGCAAGTGACTTCAACACCGATAACCGAGTATCTTTGTAGTTCCTGAAATGTTGGTAGCCCGAGATTAGCATTGAAGCTAGAGACTGAGACGCGGGAGTAGCGCATGAGCGAATGGTGACGTAGCCGTGGGGCGCGTCGCGTTCACGCGAGGAGAAAGAGTGCGTCCACGCGTATAGGTGGGTGCTTGGCTGGCTGATGGTGGCGCAGGCTCGGTAGCCTCTGGGGAAGTGTGGCTGAGACGCCAAGTCGGCACAAGGCCAATCTCGAACAAGAATTTTGCGGCCGGAGTTGCTTTGAATGGGGCCGCTTCTGGCCGATTTGAATCCCCCGCCGTGTTGTGCGCCATGCCAAGGCTTCTGCCAAGACGGAAAAATATCCAACATTCGGGACCGCGAAATGCTCATGCCGAGCCGAGAAACATCGGCCCGATAAAACTCCCTAACAGCGGAGACGTGACGTGAAGCCCTTGCAACTGAAGCGAGACGACCTTCGCTTGATTCTTCGTCTCGTAACCGAAGCGGCTACAGTCAAACAGACGAGCGTGAGGTGGAGCCATTTAGTCCAATGATGTCAGACAGGAAGCAAACAGGATCTACTCCAGAGCCTCTGAGCGCGTTGTATTTTGGTTCAAAACCAGTATACTTTCCATCAAGTTCTGGTGAACGAAACTAAAGAAATGTTAGTTGACGCTTCGGAGTACGGGAACGAGTAAATGCCAATCTTGCTGCCATCTTCGGCGTTTCGGTGTTTCGGCGTGAATCAGCGTGGATCGGTATTCGGTGTGGGGCGTCAATTCAAAATGGAGTCCGAGTATGGAGGTGCAGTGGAAGACGCTCAGCGCCTGACGACGGCCCTTCTGCAAGAACCCTAATCCACCGTTGCCATAGGAGTCTAAGCGCACCCATGTCTAAGCGGCGCTTAACTGAACATAGTTTTACTTAGAGAAGCAGCAGAACTTGTCTAAGATGTATACAATGCTTATTATTACTGCTGAATACGTAAAGTAACTTTTAATAATTGCTTTTGCATTATTCATGATGCTGAATGATTGGAACAACCTCTGCGCGTACCACGCCAGGAGATCTTGGTAGGTGAGCACTACCAGGTATTTACCCGCCTTACTAGCTAGCCTCACCGCCAATCGCATTGCTACGCCTCGATTCACCGCACCATTATCAGCCACAGCGTTTCCGGCTGAGCGGCCATCAGCCACACCGTCAACAGTCCCGCCGCCAACAGCCCGCGCAGCAGGTTTTATCACGCAGATGAGGCTGAAGATATCCTAGTTTACGTCTTGATTTTTGATATGCTTAGGTAGCTCTGTAACTAATATTCAGAAGTCGATCTCACTCTATTCAGGAGTGGAAGAAAATTATTTCACAGATGTACATAACATTGAAACACAGAATGGCAATAAGTACTATACGCGAACATAAGCGCGTTGGCGTTTCTGCAAACTTCAAACCATTAACGCGGTAATGCGTGACAGGTACGCTAGATTGAGTACGGCTTAGATTGGGACACTTCAGGAAGCGTTGAAGTGAACAGAACATACTAAGTCACGTGCTTAACTGGCGTCAAGAACGTTCCGAGAAGCGAGTGGGTGCCATGACGCAGGCCCACCCGCAACTGGATTATTGGGAAAATCATCCGCTATCCGTAGAACTACGCAGACCGACGTAACACCCAAAAGGATTGTCTCAGAAAATACATCAACTTTGATTGGCTGAATCTTGGTAACGGTTATTACGTGGGAAATTCAAGTTCCAATTGAAATCAAGAATGAAATATTGAGAAACTCGTGATTTCCCAATTACCGAATCCGTTGAGCGGACAGAAGCAACTTATTACCGAAGAACACATGCTTGAAACTATCTACAACCCACTTTATAAATCCCAAGTTTCACAGAAATGGCATTCACAACATTTCCGATTCGGGTGGCATTGGTTTAGTACACAGAACATCACTCGTAGCCACCAAGCCTACTCTCATCCCGCCGTCCGTTACATCACTCGAATTGCGTCATTCCCATACCACAACCCGCCACGTCGCTAGAAGCTACTTCGCGGCGAAACATTTATTATTTAAACACCCCCTGCCCCCCACCCACCCCTTAACCACCACCGACCACCTAATTGTAAGTGGCCGCACCCGTCGCCACACCCGTCGCCACACCCGTCGCCGCCGCAGCCCCATTACCAGCCTCTCCACCATTCGCCGCACCCGCCGCCGCAGCACCATTACCCGCAGCCCCCTTCAATCCCTGCAGCAATTGACCCAACCCTCCTGCGCCTCCAGCAGCACCTCCGTTCGCACCCGCCGCACCCTTAAGACCCTGCAACAACTGACCGAGTCCTGCTGCACCTCCAGCACCACCCGCCGCCCCCTGAAGTCCCTGCAACAGTTGGCCCAACCCTCCCTGCGCACCCCCTGCACCGCCTGTCAATCCACCTAACAACTGTCCAAGACCACCGACCGCTCCAGTGGCATCTCCCACTGCACCATCTACTGCGTTTCCAGCTCCGCTTGCGACTCCACCGGCGGCGTTACCAGCGTTGCCCAGAAGGGTTTTAACGCCGTTCAAGAGGTTGGAGATGTCGGGGGCTTGACCTGCACCACCAGCACCACCAGCGGCCCCGGTGACACCGCCTAAGAGGCCGCCAACTAGGTTGGTGACGTCGCCGACTGCGGCTCCGGCTCCGGTGTTGGTGTTGGAGTTGTTGGATGCTGAGAGGAGTTAGTGGGGTTTATGATGGATTGGGTGGAGAAAAACGAATGGGATTGAATGGGATTGAATGGGATTGAATGGAAAATGGAGGGGTTTAATGTTATGAAGGGATGGAGAAAAGTCAATGGGATTCAATGGGTGGATTTGGGGAGGGGATGGGGTTGATGGCATGAAGGGATGGAGAAAATGGAGTGGGATTTAATGGGAGGATTTGGTGGAGGGGATGGGGGTTGATGGGATGAAGCAGTTAATGGGGGCGATGGATTGCGATGGGGATGATGGACGGGTATGAGGATGCTGGATGGGTATACTGGATGAGGATAAAAGTGGAGATTAGAAGGAGGAAGACAACGTACAATCAGCAGCATCAGAAGAGGAAGCATCAGGAACTGCTACGTTAGTGCTGTTATCGGCACCAGTTGCAGTACCGTTACCGGTAGTATCAGTGTTTGTTCCGGCATTAGCACCGGAGTTATTTGAGGTGTAGGATCCAGTAGCAGGACCAGTTCCATTGGCTACATCGGCTCCGGTTCCAGTGGCCGCACCAGTTCCAGCAGCATTTCCGGCTCCGTATGTGGTATCAACATCCGTACCAGCATTCTGGTTCTGATTTTGTCCGCGGCCTCCATGGGGAGCAGCAGCAGCGAAGGCGACGAGGAAAGAAATGGCGAGCGTAGTGAACTTCATGGTTGATTATTGGAAAAAAAATATTGGAATGATTGGAGAAGGTTGAATATGTGTTTACGGCACGGCCGGTATAATGAATGAAGTAGAAGTTATGAGGTGGTGATGGTGGACTGGCTTGCAGTTGAGTTGGGAGCGTTGGTAAAGACGGGTTTCGTGCTGAAAAAGACATCACAAGACGGAGAATGGAGATTATTTATCGTTCTAGCTAACCTTCTCTTTAGGGATCTTTCCGATGTCATTCCTCATGGGCTACAAGCACTTGCCATTTTGGTTTCTTGACCGCTGGTGAAGCAAGGCGAAGCTAGTCCAAACGACGTTGTGGGTCTTGGTTGGATACGAGAGTTGGCTCGCTTTCGATACGGGAATTACGGGCTGTCATTACTGGGATTCGGGGGTTGGTTGCCTTTCACACAGAGCTCCTGAGCGACAGCGAAGGACCGGTGGTTGACCGTTGTTGCATCCCCGCATCCGTTGCAGCCGTCACTCGTGGAGTCGTTCGGCGTCGCATGCATATTAAAATCCGAAACACCACCGGGTTTATCCCGACAACTGGACCGGCACTGCACTATTGGCGCCCTGGTAAATTAGCCAGGGAGTTTAGATCTGGATGGATCGTCTGAATAAATGATGATTAGAGTGGGCCTTAAACCTTATTTTCGAAACTTAGACGGATAATTTTGGAACGGGCTCAGGGCTTTCGGTTATTTGGATCCCTGAAGAATCCTAGACCACCCAGGAAAACAAGCATTTTAGAAACGGTAGCCACTGCCGATCATCAGATGGGAAACACCGAGGTGTCACAGATTTTGATGCGCAAGGCCAGCAACATGTCGCGACATTTGTAAGTTGATCATAGGCACCCAGGAGAGGGGTAGACTTTGGCTACACTTCGAGATGCGATGGCGTCGATAACGAAATCGGAAATGCTCAACGGGAGGCGAGTACGGGAGAGGGGCTCGGATAGGGGTTCGGCATGCCAATCGGCAACGCTAATAGGCATTAGCCAAAGTTCTTAGTTCGGCCCGAACCCGTGTCCTACGCGCTATCGGCCTCCGTTCCCGACTTGTCAACGACTCCTCAAAGTCAGCTGATTATTTGCCCCTGAACCCTACAGTAACAAACAATTTCGCTTAGATTTCATCCCGAGTTTGTGTAATTTTCGTAGATTAATGAAGTCCCGAGGGCCCAAGCGATGATCATCCGAAAGACGGATAAATAGATTATCCGGCGCGGAACTGGGTACCTCCACGGTCAACTCAAAAATATCAACACCAAGAATTGTCGCCATCAATGAAGTAAACACAAGTACGACAATCTTGCTGCGGCGGTCAGTGGTCACAACGCGCTCTGGACGCGTATACCAGAGCACGAGTGATATTGTATGATTACCGCAGCCGTTCTAAACTTATCAGCGACCTAATACGGAATCGAGATACACACACATAAACTACTTATCGCGGTATCATGGACTTCTGGCTTTATTTCTTGTAGTGGCGATGGCCAAGCGTGGCTTACTTTGGTAGCTCGCCTGAGTCTTCAAGCAGCGGGACGCAGTTTCCCAGGGGCTAGCATTGAGAAGATGACTTGAAGACGTGATCTAGTGGATATTTCTATAGCTCCCTTGGCCCAGATGTAACCGTTTTCTGTGCCATCTCTGGCAAACGTATCGCGATAAGTAGGAAGTGTGGTAGCAACCTGGGGTGTAGAATGCCGGCAGGATCAATGGGACGAGTTGAGATGAACTAGTGTCGTACAGCGAGACGTACCGATAGTGTGAATGTTTATCAAGCGTTGTATAGTGTAAGGGTGATCATCGGGGTACACTGGAGGGACTCTATAATCCGGGCGAGGTAGGAGGCGTGCTATGTACAGATCAAAACCATCGCGGAGGGAGTAGATAGAGTTCAGTTTAGATGGACCGTGGAGAGCTGATGGGGGAAGAGTTAAAAAGGGACTACCGTCCTACACGTGGTGATAGCCACATCCACTCTGAGGGTGAAGTGTAGAAAGCTCAGTTGCAATAGCTTCGTTGTTAAAACGGGCAAGGAGGTGGAATGGTTGAACTGCGCGGCGTTAGCACTTATGTGATGATGATGGTGGGCATCGTGGTCGTGGTGGTGATGGTGGTGATGGTTGTTTATGAACATGTTACTTCTAGGCGTTGTGGATGGCGTTGTGATACCTGAAATTTCACTCGGAGAGCGTGGTCGTGGGTGGGCCGTTGCGCGGATTAGGTGTAGGATAGTGGTAGTACTAACCGTTGGTTCTTGTACCGGTTATTGTGTCTCAAATCATACCAAGGTGCACGCATAATCTAGTGGCGTGGCGTCTCGTCTTCTTAGGCTTGCACAATCGGAGGTCCTCGGACCTCCCACGTGATCAAATGGGGAGATCGGGGAGCGTAAATCGCTAGTTCGACTCCAGCTTCGTGCACAATATTTTTTTATTCCGCCGGATTAACCTTCGAGTCCATTAGGAAGGGTCGAAGTTTTGGTGACGGGGTCGTAGAGGAGATCTGGCATGAGATGTCACTCGGTCGCGTGATTTGCTATGTCTACGAATGCCGCCACAGCTATTCCACCAGTCTCTTAAGTCTTCTATCTCAAGTGATCCAATAAACTTTCAGACATTTTCACAGCTCTGCACGGCAATATCTATCTTAAAAGCAGGACTGTTCGCGGGGCCCCAAATATGCTCCGGCGCCTCCTCTGTCTTTTCCATCCCTCGAGGTCTCTCACGTACCATGTAACAACTTTCAAAGGCGCTCGATTGCCTACCATCTGGATTTTTTTGGTTTCATGCTACAGTTCTGTTCCATTTCTAGTACTTATTTTCGCCAGCTATTACTTATTACATCCTCACGCGGTGATACAAACAGTGACGCAACCATCAACCGCTGCAGTCCCAGATATATAAGTAAACGGAAGGCCAAGTAAACCCGAAGTGACAATTCACGAAGTCCATATGACGATAAACGTGTGGAGATGGCTCTGAGTGTATGGAGATGCTGCCAGCGGTGGCAGTTGAACGCGGTGATGCTACCAAGTGTATGAAGGTGCAGAACGTTAATCTTATCACTTCGTTTCGGATGCTGCCACCGTACAGAACATTCATTAAACGACAAACAAACGAATAATCATTGACTAAATCTTCAACCCGTTATGTTTAACCTTAGGCCTCCCCAAACCCCAATGTTTTTACTGACTATTCATCCTTCCTCCAGTTCCCTTAGGCCGAAACCCCCTTCTTCGCCATCCTCCTCTTGTACACCCCCACACTCCCGCGCACCTTGAACCCCCCATCCTTCCACCCTGTCCACCCATACCCCTTTGAGTAAACACTCGGTGCCTTTGACACAGCATAAGCCCGTTCTTTTTCATTCACGTCCTCATGGTATCTATTCCATGCTCTCTCCTCCATCAAAGACCCCACCAAATCCTGGTGACTAAAACAAATTCCCCTGGCTTTTCCCAAGCCCTGACACCCCTCCGTGTGCTGAAAATTCGGCAAAACAGGCGGAGCAGGGACCTCAACATCCGTGAAATTAAGTAGTCCATCCCACATATCCGCCAGCTCAAATCTGACCTCCCAGGGCATTCTGAATTCTGGGAGGGCTCCGTAGGTGTCCTATGTAGCGATTCCTTATTAGCGTTGATTCTTGCTTCGCTTTTGAAAAGGAACAGGAAAAGGAAAGGATATAATACCATTTCGTACGAATAAAAAGCACGTTCACGTGCTGAAGTGAAGTCGGGAGAAAGATCTTTTGCAAGCTCTTTGATGAGCTGAAGGCTATCGGCGACGCGGTTCTTGCGTTTACGCTTCAGGATGCGGATTTTTAGCTCCCGAGCGTTGGTTGCAGTCGCAGAGGCGCGCTTGTTGCGAGGCTTGGGCATGTAGCTAGTGTAGGTGTATGAACTATATGCGTGGGTTTTGTAAGAATCGGGATTGACGGATTGAAGGGACGGAAGGGAATATTGAGGTTAGAGGGATAACTTACGAGCCGGAGCGGAGCTTCATTGTTAGTTGTGGTAGTAGTAGTGCGTTGATCGAAAGAGTCTTTGCCGGTGTTAGGGGAAAATGGATATCGAAAGCTGAATTTAAGACACCTAACCGGGTGAACAATGGAAGTGATGGAGCGTTCAATTTATACTTGCTCTTCATCATGAACCAGTCTAAATGGCAGTTTGACGATGGTTTGTTTGTTTGTCAGTTGTCATTGAGTCTGATTCAGTTGCCATTGAGTCTCGTCCTGAGACTGGCTGGGCTTCGCTAGCAGCAAGGGATGGCGATATGAGGGTCAAAATTAGGGTTTGATTTATGAATTCTGGTATCACCGTATCAGAGATGGAGAGTAAGTAATAGGGCCCAGGAGCAACGCTTGGGCAGCGTTGGTAGCAGTTGACGACATCGATGCGTGTGTGTACATTAAATTAAGCGTAGGTATTTTATTTTCTAAAAGGAGACTGATAGTACTCTTAAGTTCTTGTACCCGTGATCTCATCTCACATCACACCAAGTGCACGCATAACCTAGTGGCGTGGCGTCTATCGGGCAGCGACAATCGCTGGCTCACCACCAGCTTCGTGCAAAAAATCATTTTTGTTTTGTGAATTAACGTTGCTTGCTGTTAAGGGGGGTTGAAATTTGGGTTCTGGGGACGAAGAGGTCGCGTCATGAAATAGCACTGGCTCTTGGCAGATTGCGTGAACGGCGATGATTACTTATGCCATAGTGCGTGTTCACTGGTCTCTTCCAGCAAGAAACCTTCAAGGCATCGCCGCAATCTTGCGAGTCTCTTCAAGACCTCGGGGGTTCATCTCAATCGCGACAGGCCTTTTACCGGTCACGAGTCACGACTCACTGCTACACTTCAGGTGCTCCCGTAGCGGCTGCAAAGTCTGACACGCACACAGAAAATCGAAGTATCAATGACTCAACAAGATTTTTATTTCGTCGTAACTACTTGGCCGTTAAATAAATATAATTCTCAATACATGTTCCCGACATCCCGTAATCCCAGAGCCTCATCCGTCATCCCATCCTGTCCTACTCCAAACTTACACACGCCTCCCCCTCCACCAATTCAACCTCCCACTCCACCTCCTCTCCCCACTCTTCGCCAACTTGCATCTTCTTCACCCTCTTCACCGTCCCATCCCAGAAGTCCAACTGTTGCAATGCTTTCGCTTCCTCCGGTTTCACAACTCTAACCCTTCCCTTCTCCGTCACAACTGCAACCTGATCCAACACCTCCACTTTCACCACCTTACCCACCCTATTCCTAACTCTCCATTTTCGTTTGTATACCATGACATCCTTCTTACCCAACATCATAGCCCTTGACTCCTTCTTTGCCTGTGGCGCTTGATACTCCACCTCGATTCCCTCCTCCACGCCAATGGGGAATGTGATTTTATTTCCAAATAAACTCCTCTTAGGGAACTTTTCTGTACCAAGGAAGATTGAGTCGACAGTGATAGCGACGTCATGGCTCTCACGTAGGGGAGAAATATGTGCGGGTAAAGTGACGGTAGCGGTGAGGAAAGCGGCTGCACGAAGCTTGGGGACGATTTGGTAAGAAAGGGTTATGAAGCCAAGGTTGAGGGAGGAGATTAGGAAGCGGGTGTTTTGGGTGGAGGAGGAGAGAGTTTTGCGGGAGGGGAGAAGGAATGTGGTTGTGCCGGATGTGATTGTTGTGGAGATTTCCGAGGACATTCGGGCGTAGGGGTCGAAGGGAATGGGCGTGCTGGTACCGGATGTGGATGGGGTAGGGTCGCCGGTGGTGGAAGAGGAGAGGCTGAACAATCCCGTATCATTGGATGGAGCTGAATCTGGAGCTGGAGATGCTTCTCCAAATGCATTCTGTATTGGAGTGTTGAATAGAGCACCATTCGATCCTGATAGTGGAGCTGCATTGCTTACCGACGAACCAAAAGCTCCGGATGATACATTTGAGGTGGTGGTTGGTTGGCCGAATAAACCGGTACCTGTTCCTGTAGCTGGAGCCCCAAATAAATTTTGATTTGTAGAAGCTCCAAATCCTCCAGTTGTAGCTGATGAGCCAAATAGATTAGGACCCCCGGCTGATCCTGATGATGGAGTTGCATTACCAGCGGCCGCAAAAGCTCCAAATGGAGAAGCCGAAGTTCCAAAAACACTAGCACCGGAAGATGAAGTCGTATTCGTAGCTGGCGGAGCACTACCAAAAAGCGCACCAGCAGTGAAGGTAGAAGTAGATGCCCCAAATCCCGAAGCTGGTTGTGTCTGTCCAAAAGCTGATTGCCCAAAGGGCACACCAACCGCCGGGTTCGCCCCAAAATTTGACTGTCCAAAACTCGGTTGAGGTTGCCCAAATCCACCTGCTGGCTGATGTGTAGACGTATTAACTCCTGCCGGTGCGACCGGCTGCCCAAATAGGTCCGTCGTCCTTTGAAAACCCGGTGCGACATACCCCCCGCTATTCCCAGCCCTAACTTCCAACTCCTGCTTCGACCAATTCCCCTGTTTCAACTCAAACAACCCCATCTGCGCATCCTGCTTTTCAACCCCCAAATCCCACCTTCTAAGCACTGGTATCTCTTCAAGCCTTCCCCACTTTGCCTGCTCCGTCAAAGATAGCGAAACCTCCGTATCTTCCCATTTTCCCCCGTAACATTCCACACCTCTCCCCTGAACCCCAATCTCGCACGCTGAGACTCAGTATCAAACTGCAACTCAAACCTCGGATTCCACCCCGCCATGTGCACAATGTAAGCCACCCTTAAACTCGGTCCCTTTGCATCTGTTGGCGCATCTTGATCTCCCTTTATCTCTGGCCGCCCATAGGGTACCGGTTCCTGTGTCACCGCGCAGATGAGGGGAGCTCAGCTTCCACCGTTACAGAAACTTGCCAACTCGGCCACACTTTCCCGCGTCCCTCATTCTCCTTCCTCTTCCTCTCCGCATTCTTCTCCCACTTTTTCTTCTCCGCCAACTCCCAAGCTTCAATCGTCGCTTTTAACCCTCCCTCCAGTGATCGCTTATCCTCAAGGGCACGAGACATAGCATACGCCCTCTGCAGCTCATCGTGTAGGCAGTCTAACGCCTCTTTTATCCTCTCAGTGACAGGGTCAGCACTGTGGTCGGGGTTATATTGGCATGGTCCTGCGTGACGGGTGTTGATAGCGACGAGGTGCGAGGCCCAGGTGTCGGCATGGACTTGGCAGGCCGCAAGTCGTTGGCTAATATCGGCAATTTCGCTTTATAGCTGCTTCAGATCGACTGATTTGGGGTGGGGCTTCGCAGCTGCGAGACTTGATTCCAGACTTGCTAGGGAATCAAAGTGTTCGTCGTCAGGAGGTGAGGATAGTAGTATAGTGCTGGTATCGGTGATGACGGAAGATGTGCCATGGCCGGAGATCCTTAGGGAACTGGGTACAAGGTGACGGGTGAAGTGGCGGATGGTGTAGATATTTGTGCCAGGCTGGGTAACTCATACTATCAGTACTTATTCTAGCTAGGGCTTTTGGTGTTGAGGATTTGTAGGGATTGGGATAAGTACTTTAACAACAATATCCGGTACATCGCGGACCACTAAAGCAGACGTGGGGTAGAGGGTGATAGAGCGGGTTGGACAATTTGTCAGAGAAATCGTTTGTGTGTGGAGTTTCGACATGGCTGCCTTCTTCTTCTTCTTCTTCGGGAACCAATAAACTTCCTGGCGGCCACGGTGCAAAGTTGATGTTGGTGAAGATGGTGGATATGGTAGAGGTGAGTGGGATGAATGGGATGGAAGCTGCGGAAGCGGGGAAATTTATATGACCATACTGAACATATCGACTGATGCAGCCTTAGCGCTGTGGGCGCTGACTGATGGGAATGCGGGGTGCAGTTTCGTGTTTTGTGTTTTTTCAGATCGACGGGCTGGGACGGTGAGACGATTTTATTGGTTGATTTCTGTCATTCTTTGGCCGTTATGAGTAAATTTAGACGGTGGTGTGTACGAGGAGTCATCGGCCACTGATGCGCGAGCGATGAGCGATGATCGAAGCATGATTCAAAGATTTCACCGATGAATCTCCGGATATTTTCTGTAGCTGTAATTATATCATTCCAAGTCCTATTCCATCCCAATCTTTTCTTTTCCTTCTCTCCTTTTTCCAGTTTCGCCATTAAAATTAAGCCCAGCGTTGTGCTTACATACAGAATCCCAAAAGAACTGAAGAACTCCTCGCTCCGTTGCTTGTGCTTGCTACCATGCATCGACACGAACAAAAACGTAACAAAAAAATAGAAATATCGATAAGCACGCAATGAGATCTTTCTAGTGCAATAAAAAAAAAACAGAAACAATTGCTTCAAAGACATAATATCAGCGCCTGCTTCGCTCAAAAAAAAAATAAAAAATACAACAATAACAAGTCATAAAAGCCGTTGTCTATCGCTCTCGCTCTTTGCAATCCAAAGAAAAAGATAATGTTGAAAAAGAATCTTAACTGATTGACTAGCAGCATCTTCCCTCACGTCGTGATGCACTTCCCCGGAAAACACTTTCCCACTCGCGTAGATTATTCTTCCATCCGCCACCCCCGGAACTTCGCTTAGAGCTCGAGGAGGCTTCAACAAATCCACCAGAGTCGCCGTATTGTATTCCGGAAGCTGGATCATCTGGGTCAACTTCTCCAAGTTCGATTTTGGTAACAATCATGCGAGCGATTCGCGCGAAAACCTCATCAACATTCTCACCACTCAGTGCCGATGTCTCCATGCTAACCGGGATTCCCGACAAGCTCGCCCAACGCGCTGCTTCTTGTGCCGGTACTGCACGCGCAGGTTCCGGTGGTTCATCTATTATCTCCTCATCCCAAGCTCTTGCAGTATTATCGAAATCATCAAAGCTAGTCCCTAGACTGCTACTAGCCGAGCTAGGTGGTGGAGGTTTTGGCGCAACCGAAAGATCGCATTTATTTCCAACAAGGACAAGAGTAAGATTTGGTGAAGCCAGAGCACGAGCGTCTGCGAGGAAAGTAGGAAGCGAGGTAAATGAAGGATGAGAGGTGATGTCATAAATGAGAAGCGCACCGGCGGCCCCTCTATAATAGCTTCTAGTTACGCTTCGGAAACGTTCTTGACCGGCGGTATCCCATAGTTGTAGCTTGACGCGTTTTCGGCGCGCGCCAGTACCGACTTTAATGATTTTCGAAGAGAACTCGACGCCGATTGTTTGTGAGGATAGGATACGCCCTAGATATTGTTAGTGGTTATAGGAGAGTATATAGAATGGTGGTATTACACTCGCTGCGAACAAAGCGGTGCAGAAGACATGACCTGGGGTCAAGGGTTAGCTCCTCGCGATCGTAGCGCGAGAGAGGTACGCTGCTTACTTTCCACACCCCGAAGGTCCGAGCAGAATGATCTTAGCAAGATAGTCGTACATTGAGCCGAGCTCCTGGGTCGCGCCATTCTGCTGGTCAGTATATATGTATGATCAAACGGACGGCGGGGAGAGAGGGGGGTGGGTGCGGGGCGGAGTTGGGAGAGGTAAGGTACTTGTTCGGGTTCGGGACCGGAGTGCGAAGAGGAGGTTGAAGCGCCCGAAGGCGCTCTTTGCCGAACCATAGCTGCGAGCGGATAATACGAGCTATAAAACGCGAGTGGTGAACGGAATAAAGAATCGCAAAGTTGTTGGTGGTTCTGTAGTCGAGGCGAGGTTATGGACGATGGGGATTGGGGAGCTCAAGCATGCGACACGAACGACCGAACAGCAGCTGACGAACCGGGTAACTGGCGATGTACCCACGTGATATATACGCGTGCGCATGTGAGTGATATGATGTGATCTTTTTTTCGTCTGATGTCGCTGATTTTGTTTGTTTTACCAGGATTATTTCACAGTTTCCATCCTAGTTTTACTCCATAGAAAGCTTCACAAAATTCAACGAGAAATACCTTGAAATTTCGTTACCCCATCAGCTGACAATCTCGCCATTACCGGACAAACGTTAACTAAACCCATCTATTGAATTGACCATCGCTTTGTTTGAACTCCCTTCAATAAACTTGAACATATATCGCTTCTCTCAATTCCTTTCTTCTCAACTTCTTTCCTATCCAAATTCTCATTCAATCCCCTCGATTTGCACAGCAATCATCTTTCCCGCCGGTAATCTGTCAACATCTCCGTCGGCTCACTGCGTATCACCACCATGAATATCATTCCCCTCCTCCTCGCCGCCATCTTAGGCCTATCCACAGCCCAAGTTTCCTCCTCTAACCCACGGAGTGTTAAGGTTCAACACCCCTCTCTCGGCAAATGTGACTACCAATGCAACTGCATGCCCTCCTTACCATCCTCGCTGCCCGTCTACGGCAGCAACCTAACCTCCAGCTCCCCTACTGCTTCTCGAAGCCCGGGTGGTATGAGCTCCCTATACCACGGCGGTCCGGTCATCGTCCCTTCCTCCGCCGGGAATATAACTTCCTCTGCATTCCTTGCTCTCCGGACCGGGAATTCAACCGCCAACGCCGCGAACGCTGCTGCATATGGTACAGCACCTCCGATCGGTAGCCCTGGGAGCCCGGGAGTGAAGAGCGGAATGAACTCAACCACCACAGCTCCCCGGCTTCCGCCCCCCATCGGAGGATCCGTCCTTGCCGCAAGCACCGGCCCCACCCTGCAGAGCGGGCAACCGGGCGGTTCATACCCCGGATTAATTCCCGACTTGAAGACCGGACTAAACTCCACCGGTCCTCTCACAGGAAACGCAACCGATTCTTCGGCCGGTTACAAAAATCTTCTTCTTAATGCCCATTCTGGTAATTTCTTTGATCAGTTTAACTTCTTTACTGTAAGCTCCCTTGACCCTGTCCCCCCTCTCGCCGCCCCCAGCTCGCTTACCCCAACCACCCACAGGGACCGGACCCCACTCAAGGTCTCGTACACTACGTCAGTAAAAGCTCCGCCTCAGCAATGGGGCTCACAGGAAAAACCAAGAGCAGCGTATATATCGGCGTAGACAGTACATTTGAGTTACCTAAGGATGATATCGGAAGAGCGTCGGTTAGGTTGGAGCCAAAACAGGAATTTACCGGGGGATTGTTTGTGCTAGATGTTGAACATCTACCTTGGGGTTGCGGAAGTTGGCCGGCTTTGTGAGTACCCTTTTCTTCTTGTCGGGCCGCATGCTATGGGATGTCGAGCTTCGTCGAGCTTCGGCCGTTGTCGAACGTTGTCAAGCAAACGGCCTCTGAACATATCCGCTAACACCCCCAGCTGGACCTTCGGAGCCCCGTGGCCCTTCATGGGGGAAATCGACATAATAGAAGGGGTGCATCTCGCCCGCAACAACTCAATGGTAGTCCACGTCCCACCCGGTGACTGCAGCTGTCAACTTAAGCCCTTCTCCTCCTCCGCCCTCGGTGCCAGCGGGGTTCCCTTCTTAGCCAACGCCTGTAAACCCACCAAGGTGTCCACCGAAACCCACCTGAAAGATCCCCGGTCCAACTCCTATGGTGGTCCTGGATATAAAGGAGGCGTGTATGCTATGGAATGGACTAGGGGGGAGATTAAAATTTGGTTTTTTCCTAGGGGTACCGAGCCGGCTGATCGGACCTCAGCGCCGCAAGCACCCTCTGCACCCGCCTCACCTGTTGCAAGCTCGGTACCTGTGGCGGCCGTGGCACCCCCGGCGACACCCTCGGCGGCACCGACGGCGCCGGATCCAAGTAAGTGGGGTAAACCAGTAGCTTGGATCCCTCTAACTTGTGGCTGGGGTGATCAGTTTAGGAATCATAAAGTGATTGTTAATATTAGTTTCTGTGGGGCTTGGGCGGGTCAACAGGGAGTTTGGGAGGCGAGTGGATGGTGAGTTTTTTGTCCCCTGATTTTTATCCTTTAAATCCTGCGTATTTTTTGTATTTAAGAAGCTTCGGGAGATGGGGATTAAAGGCTGATGAGAAATAGTTACGACCCCGACACTGCACCAACTTGCGAAGACTGGGTAGGAAAGCGGCCAGAGAGCTTCAAAGAGGCTTATTGGAAGATTCGGAGTATGAAAGTTTGGGCTCCTAAGACATCGATGGACCAAAGAAATGGGATGGTATCTGCTGCGGCGGTATCGGCGGCTGGGTACAATAGAAACGCGGCGGGGGTGGCGTAGACGGGGAGGGTATCGATGGGTGTTGATGAGGTACCGGTGGGGATTGTGTTGATTGCCGTGTCATGTGTTGTCATGAGATGACGTTAGAGATGTAGCGACACGATGGGTGGCGGCGGGGGGTTTATACGTTTTGGTTGGAGTTGGGTTTTTTTTTTTTTTTTTTTGGGGGGGGGGAGGGGGGAATTCACATCTGTGTAAATAATTATTTTACGAGGTTATGGTGTTCTGACTTGATAGTTGAGATGTTAGTCGTTTTTTTGCCTTCAAGCCCGACGATCCGTGCGACGGTACCAGAAAAGAATTTCTCATTTGTGATTAATGATCAGTCGCGTGCACCAATCATTGCTGCTCTTGCAGTCTCCCGTAATCGAGTGATAATTATGACGTGCCGATTGACATCACATGCATGCAGCACACCGTCCAGTCTTTGCGACTCAAATGACTTCGATCATGTCACCTAACGGCAAAGAAAGCAGTAAAAAAAAAGAAGGTTGCTGGAGGCAGTATTTCAACCCCTTACCACAGCGGATGTACGTACTCGATGATCTCCGATGATTCATGCTTTGTAGCCTCGTGCCCAGCCGCTATGCGGATTGGGATGAGAGTGTCGTACAAGTGCCTGGAACATGACCTTTTACCGTAAAACACGATCCGATAATTAGAGTCAGATTGATAATTTTCCTTCCGACAGCGGTATTGCCGCACTGCGAACAACACGAACAACGTGAGATCTCAACCACAAATTAAGACAAAGATAAAGAATGAGTGTTAATCGGAACATTGTAAACGATTGGCCTCGCATAGAGATATTCAAAGCAACCAAAAACAGAAAACAAAATGTGAGTTTAGTCTGCAAAATAGCATGTAAAAAATGAGTTTTCTGCCATACACTGAAACACACTAGCAGTGAAAATCACAATTGACAACCCTATATTCAAAAGGGGAATGTGAAAAAATGAAATTCTGTTACATACTGAAACCAACTAGCAGAAAAATCGCAAGTTGCAATACTATATTGAAAGAGGGAATACGGAAAAAAGCAAATCCAACAATATTGAATTCCCACCATATCATAGTGTTTAAACTGTACTCAGAGGTTGTTTTTTTTATTTCCATTCCTACTTTGAATACTTAGGCATGAATCATGATTCTGACTGCCAGCCTGTTTCAGTGTCTGGCAGAAATGCATTTTTTACATTCCCCCTTTGAATATATGGTTGTCAATTGTGATTTGTGTTATAAGTCCATTTCAGTGTTATGGCCTGAGCTTCTGCTCTTTCTTATGTTCTTATTTCCTTATCAAGATGTTCACTTTCCTCACTTGGTCAACACCTTGCACACTGTGGCTTCTAGTGGCATCAACATGTGTGTGTGTGTGGCTGTGCACTTAATGGTCAGTCATCTGCACTATGACATCATTCAGGGATTTGTTAGTGGTTGTGCAGCCATGCTTGTTAGGAAGGTTCCAGGAGGTTCTAGGTTAATGTATTAGATGGTTGAGGGTTAAGGGTTTAGCATTTGCTTTTTTAGCATCTTGGCATGGAAGGAGAAATTGTGTATATAAGAGGACTTGTCCTCCTACCATTCTGTTGTCTTTCCTTTGCTCCTTACACAGTTATATGTTCACACTACTTGAATAAATACCTGAACCCTGTATGTCCTCACTCTTATGGAGTGGGACTGGGCAGAGGGTTCAGGGAATGTACTGAGGGGCTGGGTGGGAGATTGCAAAGCATGAAGGCTAAGTGTGGCAGACAGGATGCATCCAGCACATATTCATGTAATGATGGAGTGCACAGCTTGAGACAGGACCATGGGATGGGGCCCAGGACTGGAGTACTTAGCTCAGGTCTCAGGGCTATTGGGTTTCAGATGGAGTGCATCAGATCAGACAGAAACTCAGTTAGCAAGATGGATCAGGTGCATGGGCATGTGATTAGGAATTGTGTGTGACAAGACTCACACAACAGGGGTGGCAGTGGAAGCAGAACCGGGAATGTGTCATCACGTGAGATGGACAATGCATTATTAACAGCGCAGGATGGGAAGGTCAGGTGGTGGGTATGATGGGGAAAACAGGACTAAGGGGCAAAGCTATACTGAAGAGAAAACCAACAAACATTGCATGAAGAAGAAAGCAAAACAAAGGAAATGCAAAAAAATTATATACATGACCTCTTCTTCCCACCAAGGTGAAAATACATCATCAAACCCTAAACCCTCAGCCCTAATAGAAATTCATAGAAATTGCTACATATATGACCATCAGATGACATCAGCAATTTTTTGCCACCATTACATCATGCCAAGGAAATGATTACACTAGTAGTTAGCTTGGTTGCTAGGTAACAGCTGTTGCTAAGGGAACAATCATTGTCATGCTAACAGTAGGCAACATTTGAACTGAGAAACATAGTACCACAATCACAGTTGGGAAGGGGCTGTGTGTTAACCAGGGGCTGTCTCATGACCGATGGTAGGGTAACTCAATATCTCTGAAAAAGAAAAATGAGAAGTAATAATTCCAGTGATGGGAATTATTTACTTCTCTGGGGATTCTGGTAGGGATGATGAGTAATAACGTTTTATAATCTTAAACTCTCCTGCTTATCTCAGGGAGTGTTTTGAGATCGTTGGTGGAAATTGCATTCAAGTGTGAACAGCAATCTGCGAGGGTCTTATTGTTCAAGGAGGGTCTTGATGGTCTTGTTGTGTAGGTCTTTCGAGTATTGTGTAAATAGTCGAGTATGAGGTACTAATATCTTTCTGGGACTTGCTTGTAATTGATGGGACGATTGTGGGTCTTTTGCTGGATGATCGCTTCTTCGAGTGAGGGCTTTCTGATATTTTATGTTTTCTGACTTGAGCTCCCCACTCATATACCCACCGGGTACGTTGCGGTGGTCAGAATGCCAAGTACTGGTTGACGTTGGTAGAGAGCATGCAAACATGATATTTTTCACATACAAATTCCATATTTCGAATTTTTCCATGCAAAAGCTCCAAATCATTCCCAAACCAATCGGATGACACTTGGTGATCCTCTCGGCCATATCTTGCATGTGCTGTTGCTAAACCCGTCGTTTGTTAATATATTGTGTCTAATAATATGACCTCCATAGGGCATTTGAGCACATATCTCATCTCATTCATGCGTTGTCAGCTCAGGTGAAGTGTTTGTCCTTCGTTGTAGGATTTCCTGATCCGTCCTTCTCTGGGGCTGCGGCTTCCTGTGCTGTCTGTATGCCTTGCCGACACTTCACCATGGTAGATGTCATCTGGGCCTCCTGTGGCTTCCGATAGGATCCAACTTCAATATCCGTTTGTCTATCTGTGCTTATTCTCGTCATGTCGGGCTAACCGAAGGTTGTCTGCAAGAGAAGGTTTCCTGTATTGTCAGCTGCCTCAGGGCCGCTGTGCCACGTATTGGTCTTTACTGCCTATGACAATCGTTATCTCCTTCGGCTGACTAGACTCCATTATTGCATGTCTTATCTTAATGATGTTCGGTATTGTTCCTTCGGTTTTCTGATCATCTCCGCTGAGCTTCCTCGGTAACATATGATTCTTGATTTGGACTTGGCACTCAGTCGTATGGTGCATTCAATTCATTCTTAAATACCTAACACTGTTCTCCTTATCCATCAGCTCCTCATCCTCATTATTGACCTTGACTTCCTCCAGCCTTCATCTACAGTCGACTACGGCAGACTCAGTCACATATGGCAAACTCCTCCTCTTACATTTCTCTTCTCCTTATCCATCTGCCTTTCTTTGTCCCAGCCCCTTCTATGCCTGCCTGTTGGGGTGGTCCTGTATGTCACGGCACAATGTTCAAATATGGCGAAATGCATATGGTGAAGGGTAGTTCCTCTGTGGACTTGTGGCCCATACGAACCACAGTGGCCCAGGCTATATGTATTCCAGGTTTTTGTCAACATCAGCCGTATGTTCCCCAGGATACGGCTGGGCATTAGAAACCTCAGCCGTTGATCGTAAACTGTCCCTGCTGAGGCTACCCTGGGTTCCAAACCCTTTATGATGTTGACTTTTTTCCTGGCCCCCCATTATCCTACTTCCTGCAGGAAGTGGATGAAGGGTGGTTAGTAATGGCTCTTGCTTTACGGCTTGAGTCATTACTTATTAAGAATCCCCATTCTTAAAATGTGTCTTAAAGGTGGGGTATGACACTACCTCCCCCCTTATGAGATTTCGACCCGAAATCATTAACTAAGATTCTTAATTTATGAATTCCTAGCTATATGATTATTAAATGGGATTTCCTGATGAAGTCCTCCAACCCCTTCATCCACCAACATGTTTCCTATCCCAAGACCATTAAAACCTCAGAGAGGAAAGGTATCTTGAGATAGTGGGTTGTTTAAACACATTGGTCCCTCGGCATGCCTGGATTCCTTGAGTGGAACTCTCGGAGTGACTGCAGGCCACCTACTATGAAGCATTCATATCGTTCTTCGGTATGATCCTTCTTAAGTGGATATCCTTTCCATCTGACTCGGTGAAGGACCTTTCCCTTGACTTTCCTGCTTGATAAGATTTCCTCAATCTCCCATTCCTCATTGCCTTCAATGTCATCACATTCATTGATAATCTTTAGTAAATCCGGCGGAGGTCTGGTTCCATTGTTGTATGGTTCGAGTAGAGATACATGGAAGGTGTTATGTATCTTCCACTTTCTTGGTAGGGATAGTCGCATGGCTGTTGGCGAGATTACTTTCTCTATTGCAAAGGGTCCATGCTTCTTGTGGTCGAGTTTATGTTTTGGTTGTCTGGTTTGGATGTTGCTTCCATCTAGCATGACAAGGTCCCCAACCTTGAATTCTGGGGCATCCTTGCGTTTATTGTCTGCATAGTTTCTCATTCTTCCCTGGGTTGCCTTTTGGTTTTTCATAACTAGACTTTGAACTGAGAGGATGTGGTTGATGTATCCATCTTGGGTGTCATTGGTAGTTGTTGTGGTGCTTGGATTGGCACAACCGGGGTGTCGGCCATAATTGGCAAAGAAGGGTGACATGCCTGTGGCCTGAGTTACTGAGTTGTTGTATGCGAACTCGGCCATGGGTAAGAGTCCAACTCAATCATCCATTTCGTAGTTTGTGAATGATCGTAGGTATGCCTCAATTGTTTGGTTGATTCTTTCCATTTGGCCATCTGTCTGTGGGTGAAAGGATGTGCTCATTTGTGGTCATATTCCCAGGATGCCAAGGAACTGTTTCCATTCTGTGGAGGTGAATTGGGAGTCGCGGTCTGAGATAATATCAGTTGGGATGGCATGGAATCTCCATATCTCCCTGGCGAATATCTTTACTAGGTGTTCCGCTGTCTTTTGGTCCTTTTTGAGTGGTATAAAGTGGGCCATTTTTGTAAATCAGTCTACAATGACCCATAATTGATCACAGTCTTCGGACAAGGGGAGCTCTGTGATGAAGTCCAAGGCAATTGATGTCCATGGTGCGTATGGAAGCTCTAATGGTGAGAGCAGGCCACATGGCTTGTGGCGTGATGCCTTATCCTTCTGACATTCTAAACAACTTCTGACATATTCGATGATATCTTGGTCCATCTTAGGCCACCAGAAGTTGCATCGGATCAGCTCGATCATTTTGTCTTGACCAAAGTGTCCGGCTACTGCGCTGTTGTGCTTGGTATGTAAAATCACATGTCGTGCATTCTCAGGGACCCAAAGCAATCCCTTGTGATATAGTAATCCATCCTGTAGTTCCAAAATCCTTTCCTTTCCTTCTACTTCTTGCGCACTTCCACTCAGTTCCTCTAAGGCCTGGTAGTATGCTGCGTCTTGTTGTCCTGCCTCTCTTACTTCCTGCTCAAATTCCTTTGTCCATTTTGACACTGATGTTGTGAGGTAGGCCAGCTGAACTGCTGAGCAACAAAAAACTGTTCCTTCCCCTCCACTACTGATTGCTGATATAGTGCCAAAGTGCTTTTTGTTCAGGACCGTCTGTATCGGCTGGTCTCCACCTCCCCCCTTTTCAGGGCAGTACTCCGGGTGCCTTGATAATGCATCTGGCTTGCCATTACTTGTTCCTTTCCTATAAAAAATTTTGAAGTCCACGCCGGCCAGTTCCTGGGCCCAGCGTGCCTGCCTTCTGTTGAGAACCTTGGTTGTCATGAAGTACTCAAGGTTTTTGTGGTCGGTAAATACCTGAACCATGTGAAGGGATCCCTCCAGATATCTTCGCCATGCCTTAAAACAGTCAACTATTGCAAGTAATTCCTTATCATGAATTTCATAGTTGATTTCAGCTGGTGAGAACTTTCTGGAGTGGAAAGCAATTGGGTGAAGTTTTTTGTCCTCTGCTGTTTGTGACAATGTACCACCCAGTGCGAAATCTGATGCATCGGTTTCGACAATGCATTCTTGTTGTGGGTCGAAGTGTGTGAGGATGGGTGCAGTCGTAAAACAGTCTTTCAGTTTTTCGAATGATTCTGTCATCACATCTGTCCAAACCCAGTCCCTTGGTGATCCCTTGGTTGAGTCATTGAGGGGTTTAGCAATTTTCGAGAATTCTCTTATGAAGCGGTGATAGAAATTCGCGAAGCCAATGAATGACTGTACATCCCTTAGACATCTTGGTCGTTCCCACTCTCGAATGCATTGGACTTTGTCTTGGGCCATTTCAATACCATCCTTTGAAATGACATATCCCAGGAAGTCGACTCGGGTGGTGGACCAAAAGCATTTGTCCTGGGATATGGCCAAGCCATTTTCTGCAAGATGTTTGAATACCTCCATGATGATGCGATCATGTTCTTGTTCTGTTTCTGCATAGATGAGGATGTCGTCCAAATATACAATCAATCCTAAGTCTAGCAAATCTCTAAAGATGTGATTCATCATATTTTGGAAAGTGGCTGGGGCATTGGATAACCCAAAAGGCAGGACGGTGTATTCGTATAGTCCATATCGTGTCTTGAATGCCGTTTTCCATTCATCTCCAGGTTTAATCCGAATCAAGTTGTATCCATTCTTGAGGTCAATCTTGGTGAATATTTTCGCACCTCTGACCCTATCTTGGAGTTCGGACATAATTGGTAGTTGGTATTGATTGGCAATGGTTACTTTGTTCAAACCATGATAATTGTGACCCTGGGCACAGTTTCTGGTATGCGGAGGGGGCTTCGATAATTCGTTTCGCTGAATTCGAAGGTTTAATCGATTCATGCTTTCTCAGAAAAAAGCTAGGAAGTTTATTCGAACTATCGATCACAAGGCGGAATAAACTGAAGGGGTGTCTTCTGAGGTTCGGTGGGATTGTTTTGGTAACTTGTCTTGAGGAGGATTTCGTTGCTGATGATCTTGGAGAATGTGGGAGACATAGACCTCTTTATAGACTTTTGGACTTCCAACTTCGTCTAACCATCCCCCAGGATGGTACTGCTGAAAACGAGTTTAGGAGATAAGACGTGAGTCATTTCCAACAATAATCTTGGATAGATTGCGTCAGCGCAAGCTCATGATTGCATTAATCACTCACTTGCATGCTGACCACCATCTTCGAGTTAATTCTTGAAAATTCCTCACTATGATACCACACCTTCCCATGAGGTAAGGGATTAGCGATCATAACAGGATTCAATCCACGTCTGGCCGCGTAATGCAATAACTCATCCGGGAATGACAATGAGCCATTTTCCTGCTGAGCCACGTCATCATAGATTCCCTAAGGAAATCTCGATTGCTTTGTGAGGTGACAATCATGCCCTATCACTCGTGCGTTCCTAGCACTT
Organism: Pyronema domesticum; assembly: GCA_024516145.1. Classification (NCBI taxonomy): domain Eukaryota; kingdom Fungi; phylum Ascomycota; class Pezizomycetes; order Pezizales; family Pyronemataceae; genus Pyronema; species Pyronema domesticum. The sequence continues at coordinate 218,229 of JAJJXL010000045.1, forward strand.
TCCGTGTGATGTCATGAGCCCCCCACCTGCGCTCACCTGTGCGCAGCCACACCCTGGTGTGAACGCAATCCCAACAATTCCCTACGGAGTATTCCTAGCTGAAGGTCGCATCATATCAGGTTCCTTTGAACAGGTTCCTTGAGTGGGTTCCTTGCTTATTGTACGTTGTCTCATGCTGTGCAGTCTTGACCCTTGTACTCAGCGCCACTGCTGTTCACCGACTAGACTCTGCCTTGGTCAACTAACTCCGAATGCAGGTATGTTGAATGATGATTTCGCAATGCCTTGCACATGCCATGGAGCTCTTCTCCGTGCAAGCCCTGTTGGTATCTGTCGGTTGCTGAGCACCTCCTCATGTATAAGTAGGTACTGTTCGCCCTCGTCATGTTCTCTCCATCATCGTTGCCAACACTGTTCTCATGCCTGAAGTGCCATCATTGAGGTAAGTCCTTCCCTTCTCCTTCCTGATCTTGCCCCTGCTGACATCCAATAGGTGCGACGTCTTGGGCCGGGACCTTCATGAGGTCTCATTCGGGGGTCACGAGTCACGTGACTTCGCTTGCCGGATCTTCGGAGGGTTCCGGCCCGAATTGCTGATTCATAATATTCATTCTCCAGTCGAGTTTGCCATGTTCTCTCTCAAGTTATACATGTTACCCAATCTATTATCACACATTGTAGGGTGTGACAATAATCGACACATAATCTGAGTCCCCGGCCATGGGCCTTTGGGACAAAGATGATTGGTGCTGCAGCAGGTGATTTTGAATGGCGAATTTTTCCTAATTCTAGCATTTCTTTCAGATAATCCTGCAGAGCTTGTAATTCTGTTTCATTGAGTGGGTACATTTGTCCCCATGGTGGTTGTTTGCCTTGTTTCAGATCTATTGCATGATCATAGGGATTGTGATCTGGGAGCTTATCTGCAAGCTCTTTTCCTAAGACCTCGACATATTGTTGGAACTTCTGGGGTACAATTGTTGCGGGGTCGACTTCATTGGTCTCAGAGTTGACTGCAGCAATGTAACCAATGATTGTTGCATCATAGTGGTGTAGGATGTCTCTATCCATTGTGAGGGAGAATTCTTGTGCTGCTGCCTTGGTGCAGTGCTGTTTACAGAATTTGGAATCTAGGGTGATATCTTCTGGTTTTCCCCAAAACTTGTTGGGTTGATGCTTTGCCATCCACCAACAGGGTAGGATTATGTCGGTACCTGATTCTAGAGGCATAACCTCGAAGGTTTCTCTGGTGTAGTGGTATTTGTACTGAAGCAGCAAGGAATGTGTAAATGCTTCCCCAGCTCCTAATAATGGATGCCCATCTGCTCCATTGATTCATAGTGCTGTATCACGAGTAATCATTGGTAGGTTGTTTTCTTTAATGAACTTGGAACTGATAATGGGTATAGCTGCTCCAGTATCGAACATTGCTTGTACCCCAAATGTCTTTTGTCCTGGTACTGAAAGGTACATTTGAACTATTGGCCTGGAAATAACTCGGGGTGGTCTACTGTTGCCCAGTTGTAACTTTGCCTCCGGTTCTTTTTTATCAGGTTTTGATTTTTTGAATTGTTTTTGGTGTTCTTGGTTTTTGGTATGTTTGACTCCAGCCACTGATATCCTGTGAGAACCTGATACGTCTTCTCCTTGGATGCCTCTGCATATCTTCCGAGGCTTTCCTAGTTTAAATCTGAGAGGTCTGAGGTCTCTACTTCCCAACATCTTTTTGCTGGCTTTGGGTCTAGTTCTGATACTGTCTGGGTTACAGTGGCAACATTCTTCAGCCACTTGGTTACTGGTTCCTTGGCAACATCCTCATCATCATCTGAGTCTTCTGAAGGTCGTTGGCATTTAGCCTTCTTTGTGACAGCTGCTACTGTGGCATCTAATTCAGTTCCCTTTGAAGTCTTTTTTGCAAAGCATTCTAAAGTATGGTGGCTGTTATGGCCACAGCACCAGCAGGAGGCCTTGTCTGCTTTGTGTTGGTCGATTTCAGCCTGGGGGACCCCGGCCAATGCTTTGTGGTTATTTTGGAATTTCTTTTCTCGGTCGCCCTTGGGTGTGCGAGTGGTCTCTTTAGTTTTACCACGGTTGGATTTTTTTCTTCATCTCGCTTTCGCTTCTCCTTCTCTTGTTTGGGTTCGGAGGAGGCCTGATAAATGTGGAGCAGTGGTTTTTCATGCATGTTCCGATGTTCTTCTTTTGCAGTTGCAAGTTTAATGAGTCTGGCCTTGAAACACTCATACTTTGGGTCATCCAAGTCCTGAACATCTGTCCATGCCTGGCAGGCTTGATCCTCTGGGAATGCCTGGTCATAAATTTCTCTCAGGACTTCTCCTTCGACTTGGGCCTTCTCTTGGTAGATGGCCATCCTGATTCCTCATTGATCTGCTGGAAGGCCAGTCTTATGGCATCCAGGTTTGTACTTCCAATGCAACCTGGCCATCTTGTTGGTGTAGTTGCGCTTTTGGTGGGGGTCACAGAAATAGTGGTCCATTTCTGCAGTGTATGAGGGCCAGGTATCAGGGCGTAATTCCTTCTCAGTAGTGTCGACACAGTTTTGGTGCCATTGGCGGGCATCACCCTTTAGGAGGGACCCCAACAAGTGGATTCGGGTTGCATCAGTGTTAAAGTCGATAGATCACACAGTCATATATTCCTTGACTGCTTTCATCCATGGGATGTAATTTTCTCTATCCCCATCGAAAACCTCTGGTTCCTTCAACTTGGGAGCTTTTCCTAGGACAATTGCTTCTGGTCATTTGGTGATGCAATTCTTTTTGTCCTTCTTCCGTAGGGCACGAATGAACCTTGAGATCTCCTGCCCTAAATCCTTAGGTCTATCCGATTCTGAGTCTGAGCTGGAGGAGCTGGAGCTGCTTCCTCCAGGTGGAGGCCTTGGGGGGGGTACCCTTCCTCCTGGTGGGCTACTGTCTCTGGATTCGGTGGTCCTTCCACTTCGGATCGAAGCTCTTCCCAATTGCTCATCTTGTGGTGACGGTGGAAGGTCATATTCTGACTCTGGGTCATCACTGTTCGGGAGGGGAATTCTTCCCTGCTGGGCATGTTGCTTTAGGATGCTATTGATGACAGAAGGTACATCAATATCCTTGTGGGACTGTTGTGCTGATTGGAATTGGACCTTCGGTTCTTCTCCAATGGCATAGAGTTCTTCTCGAAATGATCATCGCATGTCTTCTCATTCCTGCTGGGAAACCACTGAGGCATTGATGTGATCCTGTTGGAGCTGTTCCTGGAGGCATTTCAACTTTTGTAGATCCTTTTTGACCTTTTCTTGGTCTACTCTGGCCTTTGCCTCTCTGGTATTCATCTCAGAGGCCCATCATTGGCAGTTGTTGTTGAATTTTTCTTGCTTAGCTGCCTGATCCTTATGGTAATCCCCCCAGATGTTCTGATTTGCTTCCATTTGTTCAGCAAAATCTTGGAGCACTTTTTGTCTTCATTCCTCATTTTCCACAGCATTTTTGGTAATCATTTCCACATGCCTCCTCCAGGCCATGTGGGCGGTAGCAACCTCTGCAAACTGAGTTGTTGTGAGGTTGAAGTGGGCTCCTGTAGCATCTGCTGCGTGTTGCTGGGCTTGAGCAATTGCAAGATTGAGGTTGGATTCGATCTTGTGATAATCATTTTTCATTTGCATAAAGATGCAGTATGCTTCTGATTCATCATTCTGGATTTGTCCACAGAGACTGTTGATTTCAGCAGCCGTGTGGTGTAATTGACTCATGAGGGTGCCTCCCCATTCAGGGATGGAGTGAAGTTTGATCGGTTTGATAGGTGGGATATTGTCCGTTTCACCAGTGTTGGTACTAACCAATGCCCAAGAAGGCATAGGTAGGAAGTCAATTTCCATGGACTCAGGCATTGTTCTTTTTTGGTTTGTGGTTCTGAATTTCTTGTAGGATGTTTCTCGGTATGCTCGGTGAGGCGTTGAGTAAGATTATAGTGTTAACCGTGGGCTGTCTCGTGACTGACGGTAGGGTAACTCAATATCTCCGAAAAAGATAAATGAGAAGTAATAATTCCAGTGATGGGAATTATTTACTTCTCTGGGGATTCTCGTAGGGATGATGAGTAATAACGTTTTATAATCTTAAACTGTCCTGCTTATCTCAGGGAGCATTTTGAGATCATCAGTGGAAATTTCGTTCAAGTGTGAACAGCAATCTGCGAGAGTCTTATTGTTCAAGGAGGGTCTTGATGGTATAGTTGTGTAGGTCTTTCGAGTATTGTGTAAATAGTCGAGTATGAGGTACTAATATCTTTCTGGGACTTGCTTGTAATTGCTGGGACGATTGTGGGTCTTTTGCTGGATGATCGCTTCTTCGAGTGGGGGCTTTTCGATATTTTATGTTTTCTGACTTGAGCTCCCCACTCATATACCCACCGGGTACGTTGTGGTGGTCGGAATGCCAAGTACTGGTTGACGTTGGTAGACAGCATGCAAACATGATATTTTACGCATACAAATTCCATATTTCGAATTTTTCCATGCAAACGCTCCAAATCGTTCCCAAACCAATCAGATGACACTTGGTGATCCTCTCGGCCACATTGTGCATGCGCTGTTGGTAAACCCGTCGCTTGTTAATATATTGTGTCTAATAATGTGACCTCCATAGGGCATTTGAGCACATATCTCATCTCATGCATGCGTCGTCAGCTCAGGTGAAGTGTTTGTCCTTCGTTGTCAGATTTCCTGATCCGTCGTTCTCTGGGGCTGCGGCTTCCTGTGCCGTCTGTATGCCTTGCCAATACTTCACCACAGTAGATGTCATCTGGGCCTCCTGTGGCTTCCGATAAGATCCAACTTTCATATCTGTTTGTCTATCTGTGCTTATTCTCGTCATATCGGGCTAACCGAAGGCTGACCGCAAGATAAGGTTTCCTGTATTGTCGGCTGCCTCACGGCCGCTGTGCCACGTATTGGTCTTTACTGCCTATGACAATCCTTATCTCCTTCGGCTGACTAGACTCTGTTATTGCATGTCCTATCTTAATGACTTTCGGTATTGTTCCTTCGGTTTTCCGATCATCTCCACTGAGCTTCCTCGGTAACATATGATTCTTGATTTGGACTTGGCACTCAGTCGTAGGGTACATTCAATTCATTCTGAAATACCTAACACTGTTCTCCTTATCCATCAGTTGCTCATCCTCATTATTGACCTCGACTTCCTCCAGCCTTCGTCTACGGTCGACTATGGCAGACTCGGTCGCATACGGCAAACTCCTCCTCTTATATTTCTCTTCTCCTTATCCTTCTGCCTTTCCTTGTCCCAGCCCCTTCTATGCCTGCCTGTTGGGGTGGTACTGTATGACATGGCACAACGTTCGAATACAGCAAAACGCATACGGCAAAGGGTAGTTCCTCTGTGGACTTGTGGCCCGTAAGAACCACAGTGGCCCAGGCTATAAGTATTCCAGGTTTTTGTCCACATCAGCGGTATGTTCCCCATGATATGGCTGGGCATTAGAAACCTCAGCCGTTGATCGGAAACTGTCCCTCCTGAGGATACCCTGGGTTCCTAACCCTTTATGATGTTGACTTTTTTCCTGGCCCCCCATTATCCTACGTCCTGCGGGACGTGGATGAAGGGTGGTTAGTAATGGCTCTTGCTTTATGGCTTGAGTCATTACTTAGTAAGAATCCCCATTCTTAAAATGTGTCTTAACAGTGGGGTATGACACTGTGACACTTAACTCTATCCTTGTCTCCAGCTCAGTGTCACACCCTATAATGTGTGATAATAGATTGGGTAACATGTATAACTTGAGAGAACATGGCAAACTTGACTGGAGAATGAATATTATGAATCAGCAATTCGGGCCGGAACCCTCAGAAGATCCGGCAAGCGAAGTCACGTGACTCGTGACCCCCGAATGAGACCTCATGAAGGTCCCGGCCCAAGACGTCGCACCTATTGAATGTCAGCAGGGCAAGATCAAGAAGGAGAAGGGAAAGACTTACCTCACTGATGGCACTTCAGCCATAAGAGGAGTGTTGGCGACGATGATGGAGAGACAAAGACAAGGGCGAACAGTACCTACTTATACATAAGGAGGTGCTCAGCAACTGACGGATACCAAGAGGGCTTGTACGGAGAAGAGCTCCATGGCATGTGCAAGGCATTGCGAAATCATCATTCAACATACCTGCATTCAGAGTTAGTTGACCAAGGCAGAGTCTAGTCGGTGAACAGGAGTGGCGCTGAGTACAAGGGTCAAGACTGCACAGCATGAGACAACATACGATCAGCAAGGAACGCACTCAAGGAACCTGTTCAAAGGAACCCGATATGATGCGAACTTTAGCTAGGCATACTCCGTAGGGAATTGTTGGGATTGCGTTCACACCCGGGTGTGGCTGCGCACAGGTGAGCGCAGGTGGGGGACTCATGACATCATACGGAAAGTGCTAGAAACGCACGAGTGATAGGGCATGATTGTCACCTCACAAGCAATCAAGATTTCCTTAGGGAATCTATGATGACGCGGCTCAGAAGGAAAATGGCTCATTGTCATTCCCGGATTAGTTATTGCATTACGCGGCCAGACGGGGATTGAATCCTGTTATGACCGCTAATCCCTTACCTTATGGGAAGGTGTGGTATCATAGTGAGGAATTTTCAAGAATTAACTCGAAGATGGTGGTCAGCATGCAAGTGAGTGATTAATGCAATAATGAGCTTGCGCTGACGAAATCTATCCAAGATTATTGTTGGAAATGACTCATGTCTTATCTCCTAAACTCGTTTTCAGCAATACCATCCTGGGGGATGGTTGGATGAAGTTGGAAGTCCCAAAGTCTATAAAGAGGTCTATGTCTCCCACAGTCTCCAAGATCATCAGCAACGAAATCCTCCTCAAGAACAGTTACCAAAACAATCCCACCGAACCTCAGAAGACACCCCTTAAGTTTATTCCGCCTTGTGATCGATAGTTCGAATAAACTTCCTAGCTTTTTCTGAGAAAGCACAAATCGATTAAACCTTCGAATTCAGCGAAACGAATTATCGAAACCCCCTCCGCATAGCAGAAACTGTGCCCAGGGTCACACTATAAACTTAAGGCATAAGCTACCAAGTTTATCAAACCGAACACAAAAAACGAAAAGACCCTCTTCTAGGGCAAGAAAACCATCTACCTCAATCCACCTACTATTCCACAATGTCCAACCAACAAAACGCCGAGTCCTCTGCTGCTGGCCAGGGCCAGGATGTCTAAATGACCAATACTGTCGAAATTTATCGGGCCAAGACCTCGGAGCAGCCCCAAGATCAACGAGCCCCATCTTTTACCCAAACAGCGACAGTCAGCAAGGACCAGCTTCCCCAATGGTTCATCAGAATGGTGGAACGAATGAACATTACCGAAAGGGATGTCCAAGGACTATTCCAAGCTCTACAGAAGGAAGGAGCCACAGCACAGGCCATCATTGACGAGATGAAGGCCCTTTACCAGGAGATGGCAAACACTATGCAAAATGCATATGATGTTATCATCAAGAAAGGAAATATCGACCAAGAAATCAATCACGCAGCCATTGTTCGCATTGTTCAGGCCAGCAATGAGTTCGGATCCCAAGTCTGGCACACGATTGGAGGCCTAGCCACTGATATCCAGCAGAAGCAGGAAGCAAACCAAGAGGCTGCGGAAAGGCTGACTGCTGGAGTGAAAATCATCAATGATGTCCTGGAAGGCTTTGCAACCTACCAAGCCAACTGGAATAAGAATGTGGAGAATTGGGCATCTGAGAAGGAGGATAGCGACAAGCATCGTGACCGGAGGATTAGAGCACTTGCGAAGGCTGAAGAGCAGCAACAGCGGTGCCAGCTCGAATACGAGACCACCCACCAGCAAGACAAGAAAGAGATCATCGATAAAGTTATCAAGGCTGTGATGGACAGGATGGCCCAAAAACAGCCAATCGATGCACGATCCCTTACTGAGGCCCTACAGGATGAAGGACCCTCAGCTGAGACACTTAGAGATGCCATTGAAAGGGCATTACCCTCATCCACAGCCAATTCAGAACATGGAGCATCAGCAGGAAAAGGAGGAAATGGAGGCAGACCTCCAAAGCCTGGAGCAGGACTACCCCCATCAAACCCTTCAGACCCCTCCTCATCAGATGATGATGGAAGCTCTGGGAGGAGAACCCTTGACAGCTTCCGCAGACACAGACAGGAGCGGATGAAGAAAAGGGAACGAGATGAGAAAGTTACAGAATTCTTTGAATCCTTGGTGGACAGGTTGACAGAGCCTGCCCCAGCCAAACGACACAAGAAACCCAAAATGCCTGAAATGAAGGCTCCTCAGATATTCACAGGCAAGGATAAAACCCTTTTACGAGCCTGGTGGATGTCAGTTCAGGACTACATTGAGACCTACTCCTCTGCCTTCCCAGATGAGGATGCACAGGTCAAATGGGTTGGGAGCCTATTCTCCCACAAAGCCCTCAGTTGGCATCAAGAGCGTCGAAAGGCAATCAAGAGCCAAGGGCTGAAGGACAACTGGGCTGCTTTTTCAAGCGCCATCGAAACACGATTTATGGACAGAAGAGAAGTCCAGAAAGATGAACGCCGAATCCGAGAACTCCAATACGATGGAGATATTGACAATTACATCACAAAATTGGAAGACCCCAACATGAGGGTAGGGGCTTCAGGCCCTATGTACCGAGCAGTTATCTGGGATGCAATGACCCCAGAATCAAGAAGATGGTGTACCAAACATTCAAAGGGATCCCTAGAGACGATGAATCCATGATTGAAGCAGTCAAGGAGGCTGCATACATTGTGGAAAACATTGATGAAGAGATAAAGGGTCCCAAGAGAAGAACATTGGAAGTACGGGACACTCGTCCCCCTAAGGAAGCTGCTCGTCCTCGTGAGACGCAGCAGAAGGACCGAAAGGTCAAGGAAAAGAATGGGGACAAGAAAGGTTCTTCTGGAAAGAAGACCGACAAGCCTGCAATTTTTGCCTCAGGAAGGGCGGCCTTACAGAATGTTCCTCAGAGCGAAATTGACAAGCACAAGAAGGATAAAGCAGACTGTTGGAGATGCGGACGGTCAGGTCACAAGATGTATGACTGTTATGCAAAGAAAACAGTAGGAGGAACAGAGTTATCAAATGGAGGCAAGACAGCCTCTGCAGGCAAAAGAAAAAGAGATGATGATGAGGAAGAAGACAAGGGGCAAGAGAAGCCCAAGGATAAGAAGAAGGCCAAGACGGCAGCAGCTAAGCAGGACAATGAGGACACTGAGATGCCAGATGCTCAGCCTCAATCTTGGGAGATCGAAGACAGTGAGGATTTGGAATCGGATTTTTAGAGTCCTCTAGGGAGGCGTCACCCGAGGAGGAAGACAGTTCTGACGCACAAGTGCATAAGTGTGCAGGAGTCAAGAGGAAGGCCCCAGACAACCTCCTGTCGATCAGGACAAAGAATCGATGAACAGACAATCGAACCTCAACCCAAGCTACACAAAGGGAAGACCCGGTTCCCCCTCATCATGGACCCAGACCAATCATTGATATGGTTCTGACCTGGTCCAAGACCCAACAACGAATGGTGCGAGTCCTGCTTGATACAGGATCCACTGCAGCTCTTCTGGACAAAGGATTTGTTCAGAAATTCAAAATTCCAACCATAAAGAGGGACACTCCACTCCAAATTCACAACTTCAACAATGAGGTAGTTGCTGGAGCAGGTGAATTCTTTATGGTTCCTTTCATGTTGCAGCACAAGAAGCACTTTACTGCCGAATCTTTTGAGGTCGCACCTCTAGACAGCGACTGCGATGTCATTCTTCCATATTGGTGGATGACAAAACACCAGCCATGCAACTTATGGGGAGACAAGAACAACATCTCATTCACTACCCCACGTTGCACAGAAAAATGCACAAAGGCTGAGGCTAGTGCATTCTCACTTAAGGTCGACAAAAGAGTGCTCGACCACCCAGAGGCCTCAGTTATAGGTCACATATCCACTGCCACCACAAAGGAGGAATTATCAGATGCACTTGAACAAGTACCTGAGAAATTCCGAAAATGGACCAACATCATGACAAAGGAAGCTGCAGACAGACTTCCTGACCACAAGCCTTATGACCATGTGATCGACTTTAAGGAAGGAGAGACTCCTCCCTGTGGCCCAGTCTATGCACTGAATGAAGTTGAACTGGAAACCCTGAGGGAATGGTTGAAGGAAATGCTTAGGACAGGCAAGATTAGACCATCAAAATCTCCTGCTGCAGCTCCCATCCTTTTCGTACCGAAACCTCATGGTCGAGGTCTAAGGCTATGTGTTGATTACCGAGGGATCAACAAGATAACCATTGCAAATCGTTATCCTCTACCACTGATGTCAGAACTTCAGGATAGAGTGAGAGGTGCAAAAGTCTTCACTAAAATGGACTTAAAAAATGGTTATCATTTGATTTGAATCAAAGAAGGCGATGAATGGAAAACTGCCTTCAGATGTCGTTATGGTCTTTATGAATTTTTGGTCATGCCCTTTGGGTTATCTAATGCACCGGCAACCTTCCAAAATATGATGAATCATATCTTTAGAGATATGTTGGATCAGGGAGTGATTGTCTACATTGACGATGTGCTCATCTATGCAGAAACAGAGGAAAAGCATGATGAGTTGGTCAAGGAGGTGTTGAAAAGACTTGAAGAGAATGGGCTGGCAATTTCTGCAGAAAAGTGTGTCTGGGCGAAAAACAGAGTGGACTTTCTGGGGTACATCATAAGCAAGAAAGGGATTGAGACGGCACAGGACAAGGTGGAAACTGTGCTGGAATGGGAACCTCCAAGATCCTTGAAGGACACTCAAGCATTTCTGGGGTTCGCCAATTTTTATCGCCGATACATAAAGGACTTCTCGAAAATATGTCGTCCACTGACAGAATCAACAAAAGGTGATGTGAGAAAATGGGAATGGACAGGGGCCATGGAGTTGGCTTTTGACGAGCTCAACCAACGTTTCACTAAGGCCCCTATCTTGGGACATTTTGATCCAAGAAAGGTGTGCATAGTAGAAACAGATGCTTCGGATTTTGCCCTTGGAGCTGTCCTATCCCAAAAAGCAGAAGATGGAAAGCTGCACCCCATTGCCTTCCATTCGAGAAAATTCACTCCGGCTGAGATCAATTATGAGATCCATGACAAAGAGCTACTGGCTATTGTGCACTCATTTAAGGTCTGGAGAAGATATCTCAAAGGAGCAATGCACACTGTCCAAGTCTTCAGCGACCACCAGAACCTTCAGTATTTTACTACAACGAAAGTACTCAACCGACGCCAAGCAAGATGGGCTCAGGAGCTCGCTGGTATTGACTTCAAGATTTTCTATTGACCAGGAGTTAAGAATGGGAAACCAGATGCATTATCTAGGCGTCCAGAGTTTCGCCCTGAAAAGGGGGGAGGTGAAGATCAGCCGATTACGACGATCCTGCATAAGGAACATTTTTCAAATGCAGCTATCTCAATCAGCAGTGGTGGAGAAGGAACAATCATTATTGCCTCTTCATCCCGACTCTCCTCAATTCCTGCAGTCAAATGGTCAGAAGAATTCTTGAAAATGGTCAGAGATGCTGGACTACAGGACGAAGAATATCAGGATGCAGTAAAGAGAATCAAAGAACCTTTGACGATGGAGAATGGCATACTCTATCGAAAGTTGAAACTATGGGTACCAAAGGGTTTAGTCAAGGCAGTCTTGGAATCAGAGCATGACTCGAAAATTGCAGGTCACTTTGGACCAGACAAAACGACTGAGTTAATTCGACGGCATTTCTGGTGGCCAAAGATGGATGAATCAATTATTGAGTATATACAAAGCTGCATGGAATGTCAGAAGGACAAAGCAGCTCGCCATCAGAAATATGGATTACTCCAACCTTTGGAATTGCCTTATGCCCCATGGCAATCAATTGCTATGGATTTTATTACCGACCTACCAGATTCCAGTGGATGTGACCAACTATGGGTAGTAGTTGATCGATTCACAAAAATGGCCCACTTCATTCCACTGCAAAAAGAGGGCAAGACAACGAATGACCTTGCTAAGATCTTTGCGAAGGACATTTGGAAGTTACATGGCCTACCAACAGACATAGTGTCGGACAGAGACTCCAGGTTTACAAGCACCACCTGGAAGGCATTTATTGGAACCTTGGGAATTAAGCCAAGGATGTCCACAGCATTCCACCCACAGAGGGATGGACAAACGGAACGACTCAATCAGACAATTGAAGCATATCTACGCTCTTTTGTCAACTACGAGATGGATAATTGGGTTGACCTCTTACCAATGGCTGAGTTTGCATACAACAACTCAGTGACCAGTGCTACAGGACTATCTCCGTTCTATGCGAATTATGGTTACCACCCCATTGCAAGCAACCCTATGACAACTGCTGTGCGCAATCCTGCCAGCAAAGCCTATGCCCACTGGATGCATACAGTTCACGAAGAAACAAAACTATCTCTGGAAAGGACTAGAGAAAGGATGAAGAAGTATGCAGACCTACACCGGCAGGGGGCACCAGTATACCAAGTGGGAGACTTGGTTATGCTTGATGGACATAATATAAAAACAAGGCGACCATCACGAAAGCTGGATCACAAGTTACATGGTCCTTTTCAAGTTGAGAAAGTCATTTCCCCATCAGCAGTCAGGCTCACACTACCTCGCAAATGGAAGATCCATAATGCTTTCCATGTGTCACTGATTGAGCCATTCCGGGCCGGAACAAGAGCTCCACCAGATCCAAGGAAAATTTTGAGGGAAGCTGATGATGTTGAGGGGAGCGAGGAGTATGATATCGATGAGGTCATGAGCAGCTACAAGTCTGGCAATTGAGTACTCTACCTCATTAAATGGCTGGGGTGGCCGAACAAAAAGGATTGGACGGCTGAACCTTATGACAATTTTTCAGTAGGAGGTCTGGAGAAATTACGAGAATTTCATCTCAAGTATCCTGACTCTCCGAGGGACTACCAACTCACAGACTAAAAGCTTAAGGGTTTTTTCCCAGGTGGTTTTACCTTAAGCCGAGTAGGTAGTAGGATGTAGGGGCTGGAGGACTACATCTAAATTTGATCACTAGTCACTATCCTACAGCGTAGTGCAATCACAGAAGGCATGGACTAGAGCTTCGGGACGAAGCTTGAAGAGGGGAGAGGTGGTGTCACACCCTATAATGTGTGATAATAGATTGGGTAACATGTATAACTTGAGAGAGAACATGGCAAACTCGACTGGAGAATGAATATTATGAATCCGCAATTCAGGCCGGAACCCTCCGAAGATCCGGCAAGCGAAGTCACGTGACTCGTGACCCCCGAATGAGACCTCATGAAGGTCCCGGCCCAAGACGTCGCACCTATTGAATGTCAGCAGGGCAAGATCAAGAAGGAGAAGGGAAGGACTTACCTCACTGATGGCACTTCAGCCATAAGAGGAGTGTTGGCGACGATGATGGAGAGACAAAGACAAGGGCGAACAGTACCTACTTATACATAAGGAGGTGCTCAGCAACTGACGGATACCAAGAGGGCTTGCACGGAGGAGAGCTCCATGGCATGTGCAAGGCATTGCGAAATCATCATTCAACATACCTGCATTCAGAGTTAGTTGACCAAGGCAGAGTCTAGTCAGTGAACAGGAGTGGCGCTGAGTACAAGGGTCAAGACTGCACAGCATGAGACAACGTACGATCAGCAAGGAACGCACTCAAGGAACCTGTTCAAAGGAACCCAATATGATGCAACCTTCAGCTAGGAATACTCTGTAGGGAATTGTTGGGATTGCGTTCACACCAGGGTGTGGCTGCGCACAGGTGAGCGCAGGTGGGGGACTCATGACATCATACGGAAAGTGCTAGAAACGCACGAGTGATAGGGCATGATTGTCACCTCACAAGCAATCAAGATTTCCTTAGGGAATCTATGATGACACGGCTCAGAAGGAAAATGGCTCATTGTCATTCCCGGATTAGTTATTGCATTACGCGGCCAGACGGGGATTGAATCCTGTTATGACCGCTAATCCCTTACCTTATGGGAAGGTGTGGTATCATAGTGAGGAATTTTCAAGAATTAACTCGAAGATGGTGGTCAGCATGCAAGTGAGTGATTAATGCAATCATGAGCTTGCGCTGACACAATCTATCCAAGATTATTGTTGGAAATGACTCATGTCTTATCTCCTAAACTCGTTTTCAGCAATACCATCCTGGGGGATGGTTAGACGAAGTTGGAAGTCCCAAAGTCTATAAAGAGGTCTATGTCTCCCACAGTCTCCAAGATCATCAGCAACGAAATCCTCCTCAAGAACAGTTACCAAAACAATCCCACTGAACCTCAGAAGACCCCCCTTAAGTTTATTCCGCCTTGTGATCGATAGTTCGAATAAACTTCCTAGCTTTTTCTGAGAAAGCACGAATCGAGTAAACCTTCGAATTCAGCGAAACGAATTATCGAAACCCCCTCCGCATAGCAGAAACTGTGCCCAGGGTCACACTCAGTCCCTGTTCTCATTCCCCACTCTGCCCTTATCTCCACTCTGCCCTGCCTCTGTTGCTCTGGCTTGGTTCCCCTGCTTCTGTCCTCTGGTACATCCTGTTACTTCTCATCATGGATACTCTTTAGTTACTGTGTGACATAACATAGAAATCCAACATTGAAGTTTTACAGGTTCATGTCACAACTTCACAAGCCTTGAGAACTAGCCTAGAGCCCTGAGGTTCTCTGTCCCATATTTTGCCCACATCTGCCATTACATTCAGTTTACAATGAAATTTATTTCTACAATAGCAAAAACTACTAAAGACAACTTATTAAGATGCTTGCTTCTCATTATATAATTCCTTCATGTTGATACTTCAAGACATTGGCTTCTCATTACTATATGATTGCAATGGGTCAGGTAAAACTAGCACCTAACAGAACTTGAAGGGTTTTGACTATCTTAGTAATAACTTACTGAAAATGATTCTCAGTGAAGGGACTAAAAAATCACTTGGTCTTTGTTACTGATTGAGATTTTATAAGTAAGGGTCTGTGTAAGAAGTCAGGTACAAAGTATACTGTTAATATGAATTCAATCTTCCCCCTCAGTATCATGGTAGTTGAGGGCAAGGTGTTGGACAGAGAACCTGATGGTTCTAAGGTTGTTGTTGAGACTCCAGAACTATGTTTAAACTGGGGGCTATCAGGTGATGAATGGTAGGGTAACTCAATATCCACATAAAATACAAATGAGAAGTAATAATTTCATGGAAAGAAATTATTTACTTTTCTGGGGATTCTCTTTTATCTTGTATGAGTAAGAAATGCAATGATCTTAAACTCTGCCACTTATCTCAGGGAGTAGTCAAGGTTGTTGGGTAGTGCATTCAAGAGTAAAATGCAATGCATGAGGGTCTTTGGTCTCAAGAGTCTTTGTAATTTGTGCAGGAATAGTGTTCAATGACTAACAGCAATTCTATGAGGGTTCTTTGAAAAATATCCTTCTGGGATGTAATTGTATTTAATGGGACAGCTGAGTGATCTTTGCTGGATGATAGCTATGTCAAGTAGGGGCTTTTTCTATATTTATGCTTTCTGACTTGAGCTCACAACTCACATACTAACCAGGTCAGTTGCAGTGGTCAGAATGCCAAGTACTGGTTGACATAGGTAGAGAGTATGTAAGTATGAGATTTTTTACATACAAATTCCATATTTTGGAAAACTCTTTAGAATTGCCCCAAAAACCTTTGTGTAATCAAGTCATTAAAGCCAAATTCAGCCATTGGGAGGAGTTCTACCCGATGATCCATTTCATAATTGATGAAGGATCTGAGGTATGCCTTGATTATCTGGTTGATGAATTGTGTTTCACCATACATCTGTGGATGGAATGATATACTCATCCATGGCATGATTCTGAGTATTCCCAGGAACTGTTTCCATTCTGTAGATGTGAAACTGGAATCTCAATATGAAATGATATCAGTTAGAATACCATGGAATCTCCACATTTCCCTGGCAAATGTTTTAACCAGGTGTTCTGCTTTCTTCTTATCTTTGTGAACTGGGATGAAGTGTGCCATGTTTGTGAATCTATCTACTATGACCCATAGCTGATCACTGTTTCTGATAATGGTAGATCAGTAATGAAGTCCATTGCAATCAATGTCCAAGGTGTAATGGCAGGCTAGGCAGGGCATGGCCAGGGAACTCACCATAGGACTCAGGAGGATGGGGTGGCTGGGGAGAGTCACTTCTAGTGATGGAACCTCGAAACAGAGGCCTGCAAGGGACAACTTAGAAAGGGCTGGATGAGAGAGGGAGAGGAGAAGCTTGTATTCAAAAGAGAATCCAAAATGTTGCATGAAGAAGAAACTGGAGCAGGCAGAAATCACCCCTTATATACATGACCCTTTGTGAACCTGGGCACAGTTTCTGCTATGCGGAGGGGGTTTCGATAATTTGTTTCGTTTGATTTCAGACAATCATTTGTTGCTCTCAGATAAAGCTAGGAAGTTTATTTGAAGTATTGATCACAAGGCGGAATAAACTTAAGGGGTGTCTTCTCTGAGGTTCGGTGGGATTGTTCTGGTAACTTGTCTTGAGGAGGATTTCGTTGCTGATGATCTTGGAGACTGTGGGAGACATAGACCTCTTTATAGACTTTTGGACCTCCAACTTCGTCTAACCATCCCCCAGGATGGTACTGCTGAAAATGAGTTTAGGAGATAAGACGTGAGTCATTTCCAACAATAATCTTGGATAGATTGCGTCATCAGAAGCTCATGATTACATTAATCACTCACTTGCATGCTGACCACCATCTTTGACTTAATTCTTGAAAATACCTTGCCATGATACTACAACTTCCCACAAGGTACGGGATTAGCGATCATAACAGGAAACAATCCTTGTCTGACTGCGTAATGCAATAACTCAAAATAGAATGACAATGAGCCATTTTTCTTCTGAGCCGCATCATCATAGATTCCCTAAGGAAATCTTGATTGCTTGTATGGTGACAATCATGCCCTATCACTCATGCCATTCTAGCACATTCTGTGTGATGTCATGACTCCCCCACCTGCGCTCACCTGTGTGCAGCCACACCCTGGTGTGAACGCAATCCCAACAATTCCCTACGGAGTGTTCCCTAGCTGACGGTTACATCATATCAGGTTCCTTTGAACAGGTTCCTTGAGTGGGGTTCCTTGCTTTCATACGTTGTCTCATGCTGTGCAGTCTTGACCCTTGTACTCAGCACCATTCCTGCTTGCCGACCAGACTCTGCCTTGGTCAACTATCTCTGAATGCAGGTATGTTGAATGATGATTTCACAATGCCTTGCACATGCCATGGAGCTCTTCTCCAGTGCAAGCCCTCTTGGTATCTGTTGGTTGCTGAGTACCTCCTCATGTACAAGTAGGTACTGTTCGCCCTCATCGACTTCTCTCCATCATCGTCGCCAACAGTCCTCTCATGGCTGAGTTGCCATTATTGAGGTAAGTCCTTCCCTTTCTCCTTCCTGATCTTTCCCATGCTGATGTTGAATAGGTGTGACATCTTGGGCCGGGACCTTCATGATGTCTCATTTGGGGGGTCACGAGTCACGTGACTTCCCTTGTCGGAGCTTCGGAGGGTTCCGGCCTGATTTGCTGATCTTAATATTCATTCTCCTGTCAAGTTTGCCATGTTCTCTCTCAAGTTATACATGTTACCCAATCCATTATCATACATTAGAGGGTGTGACACCATTTTTCTTTCCTCCAATTCCATCACCATGACTCCCATTCCCCAATCCCTCAGTTCATCTCCAAATCCCATCCTCCATAGAAGCTCATCAACAACTTCTTTTGCCTTTTCCCATAAGTCCTCATTCTATCCTACTCTCCTGCATAGAACCTTCTCAAGATTGATGATGTCATTGCTAACTAGCACCATTACTATGACAATGGAAAGGGACTGGCTTTGATTGGTTGGTTAGCTCTGATCGCACAATGACAGTATCACCCCCTGAGGGCCAAGGACACTCGAGATCTTGTGACGGAGGCTCCAGTAGTGGGCCAGGCTTGTTAGGGTATTGGGCATGGAACTTGTCAATCACCTGTAGTTCATTGACTTTGGTGGTGGGTTCCCAGGTAAGGTCATCATCTCTGCACCACTTGATAAGCTATTGTAGCTGGTGGTGGAATATTTGACTGTTGATGATGTCCTCTACTTTGTATTCATGTTCTCTGTCAAGGATAATGGGTTTGGGTTGGGGAAGTTATTGGCCAGGCAGACAGTCTCTATAGATGGGCTCTGATATGGCAATGTGCAATACTGGGTGTATGATCATCATGGGGGGAAGCTCGAGCTCATAAGAGTATTTGCCTACCTCTTTGATGACAGGGAAGGGGATGTGGCATTTGTAGTCAAGCTTTCATGAGGGGCAGTTGGTCCAAATGTTCTTTGCATTCAGCCATACCAAGTGTCTGGGATGGTATGCAGGGGTGGGGAGTCAGTGCTGGTCAGCATATTCTTGCTGGCAGTCCTCAGCAAAGGTCATCTCATTCTTAGTGAAGTCATGGATTTCATTCAGGTGGTTGGTCAGGTGGCAGGCTTGTCCTTCTTTGGGGTGGTCAATCTGGATGTCAGGTTCGAGGTCAAACTTAGGGTGGAAACTGTAATTGGAGAAGCAGGAGGAAAGGCTGGTCATCTTGGAGGTGTGGTTATTGGTGGTGAATTCAGCTATGGGGAGGAGCTGGGCCCAGTTGTCCTGCTGGTAGTTTACATATACCTGTAGGTATCCTTCCATCATCAAATTCATTCACTCTGTCTGCCCCTCCATTTCTGGGTGGGAGGCCATGCTTACTTGATGTTGGATCTTGAGGGAGTAGCAGAGGTGTTTCCAGAATCTAGAGGTGAACTGAGGTCCTCAGTCTGATATGATTGTGTCAGGTAGGCCATGTAGTCGAAAGATGTGGGTCATGAATAGGTTAGCCAGTCCTTCTGCATTGATTGTGGTGGAGCATGGAATGAAGTACCTCATCATTGTTAACCAATCCACCACTATGCAGATCACATCATCGCTTTTCGAGTTAGGTAAGCTGGCGATGAAGTGCATCATGATGTCCTTCCAGGGTCATTCAGGGGCAGTCAGTGGGTATAGGACTCTGTAGGGTAGATGGTAGGAGGATTTGGTGCATTTACAGGTGTGGCAATTTGTGATGTATCTTTCCACATCCCTTGGGCATGTAGGCCAGTAATAGTATCATCAGAGTAGGTCGAATGTTTTTGCATGGCTGGGGTGTCCTGCTGAAGGTACATCATGGTGGCTTTATAGCAGTCATAGTCACAGGTTATCATGATTCAGGATATAAAGTTGCTGTTGGTGGTATAGCTGGCCATCACAGATATCACACTCAGAAATGGATATCTCCTTGCTGTGCAGCTTACCATCATGGAGTAGCAATATGATTTTCTGGGCAAAGGGGTCAGAATGGTTGGCTTTGTCAATGCTGTGTAGGAGGGAGGACTGCTCATCAGTGGTTGGGGCTTCAGTGAGTAAGTGGAGGTCAGTAGTTTGAGGGGTGTCAGGGAGCAAGTTCTGTGGTTTCAGTACTACTTTCTGCTGTTCAATCAGGTGGGCATCCCCTCCTGGAGGTAGGTCTGCTGAGCTATGAGTCAGGGCATCAGGTTTTCTCCAACTTGTCTGGGACAGTATACAATGTGGAAGTTGAAACAGGACAAGTACTCTGCCTAATGGGTCTGCTGGCAATTGAGAAGCTTAGTCAACATTAAATATTCGAGGTTCTTATCATCATTGAGAACATTCATTGGGTGAAGTGCTCCTTCAAGCTCTGGGTGCCATTCCTCAAATGTGCAGACAATGGCCATGAGCTCTTTGTCATAGATCTCATAGTTGCATTTGGTGGGGCTGTGGTTTCAGGAGAAAATGGTGATGGGCTGGAGAACACCATGGTCATGATAATGGGATAGTACTCTGGCCCAGATGAAGTCAGAAGCATCTGTTTCAATGATTACTTCTGAGTCATAGTCAAAGTGTCGGAGGATTAGTACTGTGGTAAAGGCAGTTTTAAGGTTGTTGAACAAGTGGGTGCAGTCTGAAGTCTGGGTGAAGGGGGTATCTTTTGGAGTGAGGTATGTCTGAGAGGTGACGATGCTGCTATAACCTTTGATAAAACAGTGGTGAAAATTAGCAAACCCTAGGAACAATTGAACATCCTTCATGTCTTGGGGTTAAGGCCACTCATGTATGGTGGTGATTTCTGATGGGTCCATTTTGGTGCCAGTGGTTAAAATGATGAATCCAAGGTATTTCACTTCCTGTTGATGGAAATCACATTTCTTGGGTTTGAGATGCAGTCCTGCTTTTATCAGTGCTTCCAAAAGCTGTAGTATTTATCTCTCGTGATCCTCCAGGTTATCACTGAAGATCAGGATATTATCAAGGTATGCAGTGATGAAGACATTGAGATAGCTGTAAAGGACATTGTTAATAAAATGCTGAAAACTTGTGGAGGCATCAGTGAGTCTGAATGGCATGACAAGGGATTCGAATAGACTGTTAACTGGGGGTTGTCTTGTGACTGGCAGCTGGGTAACTCAAGATTTCTGAAAAGAAATAATGAGAAGTAATAATTCCAATGATGGGAATTATTTACTTCTCTGGTGATTCTCATAGAAATGAGTAATAATGTATTATAATCTTAAACTCTCCTGCTTATCTCAGGGAGCATTTTGAGATCATCAGTGGTAATTGCGTTCAAGTGTGAACAGCAATCCATGAGGGTCTTATTGTTCGAGGAGGGTCTTGGTTGTATTGTTTTGTAGGTGTTTCAAGTATTTTGTAAATAGTTGAGTGTAAGGTACTAATATCTTTCTGGAAGTTGCTTGTAATTGATGGGATGATTGTAGGTCTTTTGCTGGATGATGGCTTCTTTGAGTGGGGGCTCTTTGGTATTTTATGTTTTCTGACTTGAGCTCCACACTCATATACCCACTGGGCAGGTTGCAGTGGTCAGAATGCCAAGTACTGGTTGACATTGGGAGAGAGCATGCAAACATGATATTTTTTGCATACAAATTCCATATTTCGAATTTTTCCATGCAAATGCTCCAAATCATTCCTTAACCAATTTGATGACCCTTGGTGATCCTCTCGGCCATATCGTGCATGTGCTACTGCTGAGCCCGTCATTTGCCAATATAGTATGTCTAATAATATGACCTCCATAGGGCATGTGAGTACATATCTCATCTTATGCATGCGCCATCAGCTCAGGTGAAGTGTTTGTCCTTAGTTGCCAGATTTCCTGATCCATCCTTATCTGGGGCTGCGGCTTCCTGTGCTGTCTGTATGCCTTGCCAATACTTCACCATGGTAGATGTTATCTGGGCCTCCTGTGGCTTCTGATAGGATCCAACATGCATATCTGTTTGTCTATATGTGCTTATTATCATCATATCATGCTAACTGAGGGTTGTCTGCAAGATATGGTTTCCTGTATTGTTGGCTGCCTCAGGGCTGCTGTGCCACATATTGGTCTTTACTGCCTATGACAATCCTCATCTCCTTTGGCCGACTAGACTCCATTATTGCATGTCTTATCTTAATGACATTCAGTATTGTTCCTTTGGTTTTCCAATCATCTCTGCTGAGCTTCCTCAGTAACATATGATTCTTGAGTTCAACTTGGCACTCAGTCATAGGGTACATTCAATTCATTCTTGAATACCTAACACTGTTCTCCTCATCCATGAATTCCTCATCCTCATTATCAACCTTGACTTCCTCCAGCCTTCATCTATGGTCAATCATGGCAGACTCGGACATATACAGCGAACTCCTCCCTTTACATTTCTCTTGTTCTTATCCTTATGCCTTTCTTTGTCCCAGCCCCTTCTATGCCTGCCTGTTGGCGTGGTCCTGTATGACACGGCACAACATTCGAGTATGGCAAAAGGCATATGGCAGAGGGTTGTCCCTTTGTGGATTTGTGGCCCAGAAGAACCACAGTGGCCCAGGCTATAAGTGTCATGGCGCAACCGTGCAAACGTGGGAGACCACCTCATTGCCAGGATTAGCCATGGACGAGACTAGTGATGTCACTGGTCTCGAGAAGTTTCCACAAAGGTGGACACCGAGAGAAGCTGCCAATGTTGGTCACCAAGCTAGGACATTATCCCATCATCCTTGGCATCCCATGGTTGAAACAACACGATGTTGTTATCTGCTTTGCCTCGAACCTCGTTACCTTCGGTTCCCAGTACTGTTTGGCCCACTGCATTGACCAGGCCGTAACAGTATGGGGCATCAGCGAAGAGCCTCCCGATGCACTCCCAATCCCTGACCCACTGATACAGCTCCCGATGTCCACTGACAAGGAGCAAGTGATCCCATATTGGCAAGCTCCATCCCGCTCCAATACCATGACTTCCTACACCTGTTTTCCGAGGCCGAAGCCACCAAACTGCCTCCCCACTGACCTTACAATCACTGAATCCTGTTGCAACCCGACTTCATGCCCCCCTTCAGCCCGATCTACCCCCTCTCGAAAACGGAATTAGAGGCGCTTCGGAAATGGCTGGATGAAAACATGGCCAAGGGTTTCATTCGGCCCTCTTCCTCCCCTGCCGGAGCTCCTATACTCTTTGTGAAAAAAGGTGATGGTTCCCTCAGACTGTGCATCGACTACAGAGGTCTGAATGACAGAACAATCAAGAATTGGTACCCTCTTCCCCCACTTCACGAGACTCTCTTACGCTTGCAGAAGGCCAAGTACTACACCAAGCTTGACATCCATGGGGCCTACAACCTTGTTAGGATGGCTGAGGGGGAAGAGTGGAAAACGGCTTTCCGAACTAGAAATGGACTGTTCGAATCTCTTGTGATGCCATTCGGACTCACCAATGCCCCTGCCAGATTCCAGTACTTTATTGATGATGTTTTATGACCCTACCTCGATGTCTTTATCACTGCTTACCTCGATGACATCCTGATTTATAGTGACAACCTCGATAATCACCACACCCATGTTCGAAAGGTCCTCCAAGCCCTGTCCAATGCAGACCTCCATCTGAAACCTGAGAAGTGTGAGTTCCACCATCTGGAGGTGAAGTACCTTGGCTTCATCATCTCGACGAGGGGAACTAAGATGGACCCTGCCCAAGTTACTACCATCCAAGAATGGCAGACACCCAAGAACGTCAAGGACGTACAGTCCTTTCTCAGTTTCGCTAAGTTCTACCAATGTTTTATCAAAAGTTACAGTTCCATTGTGGCACCACTGACCCGCCTCACCTGGCAAGATACCAATTTCGTCTGTGATACTGCCTGCATTGACTCTTTCGCCGCCCTTAAACATGCCTTCATGACTGCCCCAATCCTATGACACTTCGACTACGACCATGAGGCTATTGTGGAAACCGATGCCTCGGATTACATCTCAGCCGGAATTCTCTCTCAGTATGATGATGAGAGAATCCTCCACCTGGTCACCTTCTTTTCGAAAAAACATAGCCTGGCGGAATGTAACTACAAGATTTATGATAAAGTGCGAATGGCTATCATCCGGGCATTCGAGGAATGGCAACCAGAGTTGGAAGGTGCGTCCCACCCTATCAAGGTACTCAGTGATCATAAAAACTTGGAATATTTTATGACCACCAAGCTCCTCAACCATTGGCAAACCCGTTGGGCAGAATATCTATCCCACTTTAACTTTAAAATTGTCTATAGGCCTGGTAAAGCTGGAGCAAAACCCGACTCCCTCACTCGTAGGTCTGGTGACCTACCTCAGGGAGGGGATGACTGCCTCGTCGAACAACACAAAGCTGTTCTCAAACCACACAACCTTCCAAACGAACTTCAGCTTTGGGAAGTGGTATTGTCCACACCCCATTCTGCCCTCTCACAAGACATCTTGAAAGCAACCCAAACTGACCCCTTTGCCCAATGGATCATCACTGCACTCTATGAAGGAACACAACACAGTCGAGAAATGACCCTTTCCAAATGCGCGGTGCACAATGGCCGCCTCTATTTTCAGCAGCGATTGTATGTTCCTGCCGATGATTCCTTGCAACTACAAATCATACAGAACAACCACGACATCCCCGCTGCTGGACACCCTGGATGAGTGAAAACCTTCGACCTCATAAGAAGACATTACTTCTGGCCAAAACTACAGAAAGACATCGAATGGTTCATTGCAAATTGTCACACCTGCCAAAGATCGAAGACCTCCTGGCACTTACCTTACGGTGTCCTGAATCCTCTACCAGTACCTGAACATCCATGGCGGGACATTTCGATGGACTTTGTAACTGGGTTACTGACTTCAAATGGCTATCATGCAATTTGGGTAGTCATAGATCATGTGACCAAAATGAGACACTTCATCCCCTGTTCCACCACCACTGACGCAAAAGAACTGGCTAACCTCTTCATTGCAAACATCTTCCACTTGCATGGCCTCCCTGTGACCATAGTATCTGACAGAGGCCCACAATTTGCCTCCCGATTTTGGAAATACCTCTGCAATACCCTCCACATCGAACCCCGCTTAAGTACCGCTTTTCACCCCGAGACAGAGGGTCAGACTGAGTGAACCAACTCAGTCATGGAACAATACCTAAGGCCTATGTCAACTACCAACAGAACAACTGGGCCGAGTATCTACCCCTCACCAAGTTTGCCACAAATAACCATATCTCAGAGACCACTGGATTTTCACCTTTCTTCGCCAACTACGGTATGCACCCCAAACTCGACTTCGAGCCAGACCTCCGAGTAGACACCCTGGGAGAAGGCCAAGCCCAATCTCTCACTCGATTGCTTGCCAAAATTCATGACTACACAAAGGCCAAAATGGCATTTACCCAAGACCGACAGCGCGAATATGCCCACAACCATCGAATGCCTGCCCCGTCCTACTTACCAGGTGACAAGGTCTGGCTTAATGCCCGCAACCTACGTACCAACCATCCCTCTCACAAGCTCCACAATCAATGCCATGGCCCCTTCACTGTCATCAAGGATGACAGGAAATATGCCTACCAGCTCGACCTCCCCGCAATGATGGACGTACATCCAGTCTTCCACGTCTAGCTCCTCGAACCCGCCTGATGGGACCCCCTACCAGGACAACACCTGCTTCCACCGGAGCCGGTGGTAGTGGAGGGGGAGCTGGAATACGAAGTCGAAGAGATGGTAGATAGCCGCATCTTCCAAGGACAACTACAATACCTCATCAAGTGGCGAGGTGACAACACTCTTACCTGGGAGCCTGCTATGGAAGTCAACAAGCTACAAGCCATCGACGACTTTCACAGATGCTACCCCAACAAGTCTGGTCCACTCCCTCTCCCCACGCAAGGCCTCAGAGGACCTCGGCCCTGGAGGGGGGATACTGTCACGGTGCAACTGTGCAAACATGGGAGACCACCTCATCACCAGGATTAGCCATGGATGACACTAGTGACATCACTGGTCTCGAGAAGTTTCCACAAAGGTTACAGAAGGATTGCCGGATGAGGAATGGGATTTTCGGAATAAGGGAAAGGGGAAATATATGGAGGAAAGGAAGGGGAATTAAGGGAAAAGGAATAACGAGGAATGAGAAGGACTGGAGCAGGAATACCGAGGAACGAGGAGGAGGTTTATGGGGAACTGGGGATGGAGGAATGGGATATGGTCATGCATATATTGGGTTGATTGCTGTCGAGTGAGTTCTTCACACAATGTTTGTATCTCTACAATATAAACCTACTCCTCTCCCTTTCACCCACTGCCCTCTCGTCCAGCCTTGCAATTAGTCCATCTAGCCCAGCTCAACCCTGTTCACCGCCCAGTCCCACACCCAGCCTGCTGCGAGTTCCCTGGATCTTCATCTGCTCCGGTCCCGCCGTTACAATAAGCATTCCATGTTTTTGTCAACATCAGCGGTATGTTCCCCAGGATACCGCTGGGCATTAGAATCCTCAGCCATTGATCGGACTAACCCTAATGGAACAGGCTCAGGGGAACATCCAAGGTATGCAGTATTTGGGACTGGCAGTGAGAGCAAGAGCAAGGGCAAGACAGATGTGAGACTGAGAGACTGAGGACAAGACAGAGGCAAGGCTGGAAGAGGAGTAGTTATCAAGGAAACTGGACTGCTAACTGGACAAGATGTTCTGTAAAGAAGAAAGAAAGGAAACAGACAAAGGGGAGGGAAAGCCCTCCTTATATACATGAATCCTCCTAAGAACAACCCAAACCCTTACAGGGGCTTATCCAAGCCAAGAACCTGAACAAAACTAACCAAGAACCTAATGCATGTGACAAAGACATGACCACATCACATGTGAAACATGCATAACTAGAGTACCATAACCAAAGGGGAAAGTACAAGCAGACAAACAAGGAAACACATAAAACACATACTGGCATGGCTGCACTGATCCGCCACACATAAGATCTCTTCTGTCTCCCATTCCTCGTTGCCTTCAATGTCATTGCATTCATCGATAATCTTTAATAAGTCAGGCAGTGGTCTGGTCCCATTGTTGTATGTTTTGAGTAAGGATGCATGGAAGGTGTTGTGGATCTTCCATTTTCTGGGTAGTGATAGTTGCATGGCTGTAGGAGAGATTACTTTCTCAATCATGAATGGGCCATGCTTCTTATGGTCAAGGTTATGTTTGGGTTGTCTTGTTTGGATATTCCTCCCATCTAGCATGACAAGATCCCCAACCTTGAATTCTGGGGCATCCTTTCATTTATTATTGGTATATTTCTTCATTCTTTGTTGAGTTGCTTTTAGCTTTTTCGTAACTACACTTTGAACTGAGCGGATGTGGTTGATGTACCCATCTTGAGTGTCATCACTTGTTGGTATTATGCTTGGGTTGGTGCATCCTGGGTGTCGGCCATAGTTGGCAAAGAATGGTGACATGCCAGTGGCCTGAGTTACTGAATTATTGTATTCAAACTCAGCCATGGGTAGGAGTCCAACCCAATCATCCATTTTGTAGTTGGTGAATGATCATAAGTATGCCTCAATAGTCTGGTTGATCCTTTCTCTTTGGCCATCTGTTTGTGGATGAAAAGATGTGCTCATTCATGGTCATATTCCCAGAATGCCAAAGAACTGTTTCCATTCTGTGGAAGTGAAATGGGAGTTGTTGTCTGAGATAATATCTGTTGGGATACCATGGAATCTCCAGGTTTCCTGGGTGAATATCTTCACCAGGTGTTCTGCTGTCTTTTGGTCCTTTTTGAGTGGTATGAAGTGGGCCATCTTTGTAAATGTGTCTACAATGACCCATAGTTGGTCACAGTCTTTGGACAAGGGGAGGTCTGTGATGAAGTTCATGGCAATTGATGTCCATGGTGAATATGGGAGCTCTAATGGTGAGAGCAAGCCATATGGCTTGTGGCATGTTGCCTTATCTTTCTGACATTCTAAACAACTTCTGATGTATTCGATAATTTCCTGGTCCATTTTAGGCCACCAGAAGTTGCATCGGATCAGTTCAATCATTTTGTCTTGACTGAAAGTGTCTGGCTACTGGGCTGTTTGCTCAGTATGTAAAATCGCATGTCGTGCATTCTCTGGGACCCAAAGCAATCCCTTGCGATATAGTAATGCATCCTGTAGTTCCAAAATCCTTTCCTTTCATTCTACTTCTTGCGCACTTCCACTCAGTTCCTCTAAGGCCTGGTAGTATGCTGCGTCTTGTTGTCCTGCCTCTCTTACTTCCTGCTCAAATTCCTTTGTCCATTTTCATACTGATGATGCCAGATAAGCCAGCTGAACTGCTGAGCAACAGAACACCATTCCTTCTCCTCTGCTACTGATTGCTGAAATTGTGTCAAAGTGTTTTTCATGCAAGACAGTCTGTATTGGCTGGTTTCCACCTCCCCCCTTTTCAGGGCAGTACTCCAGGCACCTCAATAATGCATCTCGCTTGCCATTACTTGTTCCTTTCCTACAAAACATTTTGAAGTCCATGCCAGCCAGTTCCTGAGCCCAGCGTGCCTGCCATCTGTTGAGAACCTTGGTTGTCATGAAGTACTCAAGGTTTTTGTAGTCAGTAAATACCTGAACCATGTGAAGTGATCCCTCCAAGTATCTTCGCCATGCCTTAAAACAATCAACTATGGCAAGTAGTTCCTTATCATGAATTTCATAGTTGATTTTGGATGGTGAGAAGTTTCTGGAGTGGAAAGCCATTGGGTGTAGTTTCTTATCCTCTGCATTCTGCGACAATGTACCACCAAGAGCAAAATCTGATGCATCTGTCTCAACAATGCATTCATGTTGTAGGTTGAAGTGGGTGAGGATTGGTGCAGTTGTGAAGCAGTGTTTCAGTTTTGTAAATGATTCTGTCATTGCGTCCATCGAAACACAGTCCTTTGGTGATCCTTTGGTTGAGTCACTGAGGGGTTTAGTGATTTTTGAGAATTCTCTTATGAATCATCGATAAAAATTGGCAAATCCAATAAATGACGGCACATCTCTTAAGCTTCTTGGGCATTCCCAATCCCACATGCATTGAACTTTGTCATGGGCCATTTCAATACCATCCTTCCAAATAACATATCCCAGAAAGTCAACTCGGGTGGTGGACCAAAAGCATTTGCCCTGTGATATAGCTAGCCCATTTTCTGCTAGGCGTTTTAATACCTCTGTGACAACATGATCATGTTCTTCTTCTGTTTCCGCATAGATGAGGATGTCATCCAAGTATACAATCAATCGTAGGTCCAGCAGATCTCGAAATATATGATTCATCATATTTTGGAAGGTTGCTGGGGCATTGGATAACCCAAAAGGCATAATGAAGTATTTATATAGTCCACACCGTGTCTTGAATGCCATCTTCCATTCATCACCTGGCTTGATCTGGATCAGGTTATGTCCATTCTTGTGGTCAATCTTGGTGAATATTTTCACACCTCTGACCGTATCTTGAAGTTTGGACATAATTGGTAGTGGGTACCAATTGGTGATGGTTATTTGGTTTAAACCACAATAATTGACTCATAATCTGAGGCCTTGACCATGGGCCTTAGGGACAAAGATGATTGGTGCTGCAGCTTGGGATTTCAATGGGCAGATTTTTCCCAATTCCAACATTTCTTTCAGATAATCCCATAGAGCTTGTAATTCTGTTTTCTTGAGGGGGTACATTGGTCCCCATGGTGGTTTTTCACCTGCTTTCAGATCTATTGCATGATTTAGGGTTTGTTATCTAGGTGCTTATCTGCAAGCTCTTCTCCTAAGACCTTGATGTACTGTTGGAACTTCTTGGGTACAATTGTTGCAGGGTCAACTTCATTGGTCTCAGAGTTGACTGCAGCAATGTAACCAATCATTGTCACATCATAGTGGTGTAGGATGTCTTTATCCATCATGAGGGAGAATTCCTGTGCCACTGCCTTGGTGTAGTGCTGTTTACAGAATTCGGAATCCAGAGTAATATCATCTGGTTTTCTCAAAAACTTGTTGGGTTGGTACTTTGCCATCCAGCAACAGGCAGGATGATGTCTGTGCCTGTTTCTAAAGGAATGATTTCGAAAGTTTCTCTGGTGTATTGGTTCTTATACTGAAGTAGTAAGGAATGTACAAATGCTTCCCCAGCTCCTGACAAGTGGTGACCATCTGCCCATTGATACGTAGAGGGCTATCATGGGTAATCATTAGTGGGTGGTTTTCCTTGATAAACTTCGAATGGATGATAGGCATGGCCGACCAATATCGAACATTGCTTGGACATTAAATGACTTCTGTCCAGGGACTGAAAGATACATTTGCACAATTGGCCTGGGGCCAACTCAAGGTGGCCCACTGTTGGCCAATTACAATTTTGTCTCGGGTTGTTTTTTATTAGGTTTTGATTTTTTGGATTGTTTTTGGTTTTCTTGGGTTTTGGTGTGTTTGACTCCAGTAACTGATATCTTCTGGGAACCTGATATGTCTTCCTTCTTGTCATGGCTCAACAAATCTTCCACTCTGTTATCTATTATCTCCTACTATTTTCTTATGTAGCTTATGTGTGGCTTACCTGTGTCACTGCGCTCTTGGGAGCAAGCCTCATCAACCAGGATAAATGCACAGCCGCATTTGGTTGGGAGGCTAAGGGTGGCTGTCTTGATGAATCAAGGGTTAAGGGTTTAGGGTCTGCTAGTTTAGTGTCTCAGCATGGAAGGAGAAAATGTGTATATAAGAGGACTTGTCCTCCCAGCATTCTGTTTCCTTTCCTTTTCTCCTTACACAGTTATTTGTTCATCTCACCGAATAAATATTTGGAACCTCTCCAGTTCTTGTCCTCGTCCTTGCTACCGCCTCTGTCTCTGTCTCAGTTCTTGATCCCCTGGCCTCTGTTCTCTTTGCTCTGTTTTCCCTGATCCTGTCCCTTGACTCATCTCTGCTCCTAAACATGGATTACCCATAGTTGTTGTACATCACAGCTTTAGGTATCCAACGTTGGTGCTCTCCAAGAGATCCTGTCTTGTCTTCACGATCATTGCCAACAAGCCTATAGCCCTCAGGTTCTCTGCCGACTACCTTGCCCATGACTGCTGTTACACTTCTGTTGGATGCCTCTGCGTATCCTATCAGGCATCCCTAGTTTAAATCCAAGAGGTCAGAGGTCTCTACCTCCCAAACGCTTTTTGCTGGTTTAGGTTCTTGCTGTGATGCTGTCTGAGTTTCAGTGGTGACATTCTTTGGCCACTTGGATACTGGTTGATCTGTGTCATCCTTTTCATCTTCAAAATCCTCTGAAGGCCATTGGTGTTTAGCCTTCTTTGTGATGGCTGTGACTGTGGTAGTTAATTCAGTTCCTTTAGAGGTCTGCTTTGCAAAGCATTCTAGTGTGTGGTGGCTATTCTGACCACAGTGCCAGCAGGAGGCCTTATCTGCTTTATGCTGGTCGATCTCAGCCTGAGGAACACCAGCCAATACTTCAGGATTGTTTTGGAACTTCTTTTCTTGGTCACCCTTGGGTGTGCGAGTGGTCTCCCTAGCTTTACCATTGTTGGATTTCTTTTCCTCATCCCACTTCTGCTTTTCCTTTTCCTGCTTGGGTTCTGAGGAGGTTTCATATATGGGGAGTAGTGGCTTCTCGTGCATGTTCTAGTGTTCCTCTTTCGCAGTTGCCAGCTTGATTCATCTGGCCTTGAAATGCTCATACTTTGGGTTGTCCAAGTCTTGAACATCTATCCATGCCTGGCAGGCCAGATCTTCTGGGAATGCCTGGTCATAGATTTTTCTCAGAACCTCTCCTTCTACTTGGGCATTCTCTTGATAGATGGCCAATCTGATTCCCCATTGATCTGCTGGTAGGCCAGTCTTGTGGCATCCAGGTTTATACTTCCAATGCAACCTGGCCATCTTGTTGGTGTAGTTGCGTTTCTGGTAGGGATCACAGAAATAGTGATTCATTGCTACAGTGTATGAGGCCCAGGTATCAGGGCGTAATTCCTTCTCTGTAGTATCGACATGGTTTTGGTGCCATTCTGTTAACCAGGGGTTGTCTCGTGACTGATGGCCGGGTAACTCAAGATTTCCAAAAGAAAAAATTGAGAAGTAATAATTCCAATGATGGGAATTATTTACTTCTCTGGGGATTCTCGTAGAAATGAGTAATAACGTGTTATAAGCTTAAACTCTCCTGCTTATCTCAGGGAGCATTTCGAGATCATCGATGGTAATTGCGTTCAAGTGTGAACAGCAATCTGTGAGGGTCTTATTGTTCGAAGAGGGTCTTGGTTGTATTGTTGTATAGGTTTTTCGAGTATTGTGTAAATAGTCGAGTATGAGGTACTAATATCTTTCTGGGACTTGCTTGTAATTGATGGGATGATTGTGGGTCTTTTGCTGGATGATGGCTTCTTCGAGTGGGGGCTTTTTCATATTTTATGTTTTCTGACTTGAGCTCCCCACTCATATACCCACCGGGTACGTTGCAGTGGTCGGAACGCCAAGTACTGGTTGACGTTGGTAGAGAGCATGCAAACATGATATTTTTCGCATACAAATTCCGTATTTCGAATTTTTCCATGCAAACGCTCCAAATCATTCCCAAACCAATCGGATGACTCTTGGCAATCCTCTCGGCCGTATCGTGCATGCGCTGTTGCTCAACCCGTCGTTTGCCAATATATTATGTCTAATAATATGACCTCCGTAGGGCATTTGAGCATATATCCCATCTTATGCATGCATCGTCAGCTCAGGTGAAGTGTTTGTCCTTAGTTGCCAGATTTCCTGATCTGTCCTTATCTAGGCTGCGGCTTCCTGTGCCGTCTGTGTTCCTTGCCAACACTTCACTGCGGTAGATGTCATGTGGGCCTCCTGTGGCTTCCAATAGGATCCAACATTCATATCCATTTGTCCATATGCTCTTATTTTCGTCATATCGGGCTAACCGAAGGTTTGTCTGCAAGATAAGGTTTCCTGTATTGTCGGCTGCCTCAGGGCCGCCGTGCCACGTATTGGTCATTATCGCCTATGACAATCCTCATCTCCTTTGGCCGACTAGACTCTGTTATTGCATGTCTTATCTTAATGGCATTCGGTATTGTTCCTTCAGTCTTCCGATCATCTCCGCTGAGCTTCCTCGGTAACATATGATTCTTGATTTGGACTTGTTACTCAGTCATAGGGTACATGCAATTCATTCTTAAATACCTAACTGTTCCTCTCATCCATCGATTCCTCATCCTCATTACCAACTCCGACTTCCTCGAGCCTTCGTCTATGGTCAATCACGGCAGACTCGGTCGTATACGGCGAACTCCTCCTTGTTACATTCTTCTTATTCCTTCTGCCTTTCTTTGTCCCAGCCCCTTCTCTGTCTGCCTGTTGGGGTGGTCCTGTATGACACGGCACAACGTTCAAATACGGCAGATCGCATACGGCAGAGGGTAGTCCCTTTGTGGACTTGTGGCAAGTAAGAACCACAGTGGCCCAGGCTATAAGTATTCCAGGTTTTTTGTCAACATCAGCGGTACGTTCCCCAGGATATGGCTGAGCATTAGAAACCTCAGCCGTTGATCGGAAACTGTCCCTCCTGAGGCTACCCCGGGTTCCTAACCCTTTATGATGCTGACTTTTTTCCTGGCCCCCCATTATCCTACTTCCTGCGGGAAGTGGATGAAGGGTGGTTAGTAATGGCTCTTGCCTTATGGCTTGAGTCATTACTTAGTAAGAATCCCCATTCTTAAAATGTGTCTTAAAGGTGGGGTATGACACATTCACAGGCATCACCCTTCAGGAGGGACCCTAACCAGTGGATTCGGGTTCCATCAGTGTTGAAGTCAATGCATCATACAGCCATATACTCCTTGACTGCCTTCATCCATGGAATGTAATTTTCCCTATCCCCATCAAATACGTCAGGCTCCTTCATCTTGGGAGCTTTTCCTAGGAAGATTGCTTCTGGTTGCTTGCTGATGTGATTGTTCTTGTCCTTTTTCTGGAGTGCACAAATGAGTCTTTATATCTCATTCCCTAGATTCTTGGGTCTATTAGATTCTGAGTCTCAACTGGAGGAGCTAGAACTGCTTCCTCCTGGTGGAGGCCCTGGAGGTGGTATCGCTTTACCTGGTGGACTGCTGCCCCGGGACTCTGATGCTCTTCCAAGTTGAGTTCAACATCTACTTGATCAGTCACTGGGTGGTAGGAAAGGAAGTTCACAGTCTGACTCCATCCCATTACTACTTGGGAGGGGAATCCTCCCTTGTTCAGCATGTTGTTCTTTCATGCTATCGATGACAGAAATTACATCTATGTCCCTGTGGGATTGTTGGGCCATCTGAAATTAGGCCTTCAGATCCTCTCCAATGGATTGGAGCTCCCCCCAGAATGACCATCACATGTCTTCTCATTCTTGGTGCGAGATTGCTGAGGAATTGACCTGATTCTGTTGGAGCTGCTCTTGGAGTCGTTTTAGTTTCCGTAGGTCAGCATTGACCCTGTCCTGGTCTGCTCTGGCCTCAGCATCTCAGGCATTCATCTCCGCAGCCCATCGTTGCCAGTCAGTATTGAATTGCTCTTGCTTCATTGCCTGGTCCTTATGATATGCGATCCAGACATTTTAATTTGCCTCCATCTTGTCATGGTGCGATCAGAGATAACCAACCAATTGAGGCAAGCCCCTTTCCATTGTCATAGTAATGGTTCTAGTTAGCAACAATGTCATCAATATCGAGAAGGTTCTACAGAGAGGAGGATACAAACAGGACTTACGGGAAAAGGGAAAAGAAGTTGTCGATGAGTTTCTATGGAGGATGGGATTTGGAGATGAACCGAGGGATTTGGGAATGGGAGTCACAGTGATGGAATTGGAGGAAAGGAAAACGTTCATCTTTATAAGGGGCGATTTCGCCCTGCTCCAGTTTCTTCTTTACACAATGTTTTACATTCATTTCTAAATACAAGCTTCTCCTCTCCTTCTCTAGTCCAGCCCCATCTAAGTTGTCCCCCGCTGGCCTCTGTTTTGAGGTCCGGTCACTAGAAGTCACTCGCCCCAGCTGCCCCGTCCTCCTGAGTCCTACAGTGAGATCCCTGGCCCCGCCCTGCCTAGCCTGCCATTACACTACATTGTATGAACCCTTTCTCCACCAAGCTCGCCCCATGTCCGAGCCTACCACCATGCCCACCAAGTCTCCTGTTATTGTGCAGATCATCGCTGATGACGCCCAAGCCATAGATGCCCTCACCTCCTCCCCTGTGGACTCTCTAGATGCTGTAATGCTACGCGCCAACTACGAAGGAGCAGTTAACCTCGCCCGTTCCCTGAACACCAGTGAGAACCTGACCAATCAGTTCGCCACTCTGACTGCCGACAATGATGAATTGTCCCTGGAGAGGGATGCCACCATCACTGACTGGAATGCTCTCACTGCCTGCATCTCCCAACTTGAGTTGCAGCTCACTCAAACGCTCGCCCTTGCAAATGCTGCTGCCTCATTGCCTGTCAGCCACAGAAGCCAGCCAGACCCCAAACTGTTCACTGGGGAAGACTGCACCCTGCTCCAGCCCTTCCTGCTGACCCTTTATCTCTGCCTACAGGACCATCCTGGGGAGTTTCCAGATGAACAATCCAAGCTCCATTATGCCATGCTTAGACTGGAGGGCCCCGCCCTCAAACAGGTCATGCATCTCACATGCCCCGACTGCATAAACCTCACCACCTTCAAAGAGCTCACGAGCACCCTCGAGGAAGCCTATGGTGACCCGGACCAAGTCAGCACTCCCGAGCAGGGCCTTGCAAAGCTCCGCCAGGGCAACTGGGACTTCGTCACGTACCACACCGAGTTTCAATGCCTGGTTGCAGATGTGGATTGGAACGATGCTGCCAAGCGGGCCACTTTTCACCGGGGACTGTGCGACGAGCTGAAGGACATCCTAAGCACCCAAGATATCCCTGAAGACTGGCACGAGTACGTCCCACTGGTGAAGAACAGGGACTCTCAGTTCTGAGCCTGCGAGGTTGAGCCTCACTGACCCACCATCCCGACCAAATCTGCGCTGACCCGCGCTGCTCATAGCACCCCCTCAACCCCCACCCAAAACACTCCCCACCCGACCAGTAGCAGATACAGCCACCTCAGCCTAGCCCCTATGGACCTGTCTGCCGCTAGATGCCGCGTCTCCCCTGAAGAATGCCAGAAGAGGATCGATGAGAACCGCTGCTTATACTGTGGAGGGTTCAATCACCTAGCTCAAGACTGCCCGAACAAACCGAAAAACCCTACTCATCCCATATGCAGAGCAGTCACTGAGTTGGTTGTCCCTGAAGAGTTTTCCGAGACTGCCGATTCTGCCCAGTCGGGAACTGTGTAATCCAGGAAGACAAGGATGGCCCTCTCCCTGGTAGTGTTCCTATAGTTCCCTCAAAATTAGCAAATATATTTTCAATTTCTAGCACTGCCATGAACAAAGCTGCCATTGAAAAAAGAGGTATGGATGGAAAACACCTCATTGTGACCTGCGCCCTGTCCTGCAACAACCGCAAGATACCTACCCATGCCCTCATAGACTGTGGAGCCACCAGATACGCCTTCATAGACCAAGACTTCACCGAACTCCACCAGCTTCCCCTCCATCCCCTGAAAACCCCCCGAGCCTTAGAAGTGATTGATGGATGGAAGATCTCCTCAGGAGACATTACTCACCTTGCTGAAGCCCAGCTACACATCCAGGAACATTGCAAACAACTCCCCATGTTCATGACCAAATTGGGTCACTATCCACTCATGCTAGGCATCCCCTGGCTGAAGCTCCATGATGTCGCGATCCGTTTTGCTACCAACCTCTTCACCTTCAGGTCACAATATTGCCTCGCCCACTGCAATGACTGAGCAGTCACCATTCGAGGTATCAGTGAGGACCACCCAGAGGCTCCCACCAATCCAATTCGAATTGCCATGGTGGGCCCTGCTACATTACACCGACAAGCCAAGGGACAACAATTGCAAATCTATGCCATATCCCTATACGGAATATCACAGGCCCTGGAAGAACAGCCCAAGAAGCCCGCCATCTCCGAAATCGTTCCCCCCGAGTATCACCAATACCCCCACTATTCTCAGAGGCCGAAGCAAATAAACTTCCCCCACACCACCCATACAACCACCGAATCCCTCTAAGGGACAACTTCACCCCCCCCTTTGGTCTGATCTACCCACTATTGCAAACAGAGCTGGAAGCCCTGAGAAAATGGCTTGATGAAAACCTTTCCATGGGATTCATATGTGCCTCCTCTTCCCCTGCCAGAGCACCCATCCTGTTTGTCAAGAAGGGAGATGGCTCCCTATGCCTCTGTGTGGACTATGGAGGGCTCAATGAAGGTACCATCAAAAACTGCTACCCCCTCCCGCTCCTGCACGAGACCCTCCTCTGATTACAGAAAGCATATTACTTGACTAAATTAGACATCCGTGGTGCATACAATCTAGTCCGGATGGCAGAAGGTGTCACAAACCGCTAAGGATATGCTTCTGGGAGGAACTATGACCACTGCTGGGCTGTGGTTCGTAGGGGTGACATTGGGGATGGCTGATGTCACGGTTAGGGTTTAGGTAAAAGGGCAGAGTTAGGGTTTACCAGGAGGAATGAGCAGGGACGATGAAGAAGGGTTTCGGGATAGAACGTAGCGGGTTTCTTTTGTGTTTGGAATTTCATTTGATCTATGTTTGGAATTTCGTTTGATCTATGTTTGGAATTATGTTTTGTCTACGTTTGAGTTATATCTCTGTTGTGTTTCTTATCTCGTTTTGTCTACGTCTGGGAAAGGGTCACAATGAGATGAAGGGTGTCTCATGATGGGTTGGATGTCTGCCGGGCAGATAGGAGGGAATCACATGGGCACAGGAACGAAGGTATAAGAAGGGACAATTGTATTTCATTAGTTTAGCATGCAATCAATTATTCATTCATACAACCCTATCTACATACAAGAGCCCTCATCGTTCAACCAGTGAACAACACCCAGTTTCCATTACCACTTCCAGTTCCCATCCTATCCCCTTACCCTACTCCCTCGACGAATAACGTCTAGCCGACGTTAACCCATAAGGCATTGCTGCAGGGACATCCTGTGTACGAAGTAAGTACTGCCTGAGCCCATGACTAACTTACCTAAAGAAGCCCGGAGCCAAACCCGACTGCATAGCAGTCTACGAATTGTATCGCCTGTCATCCGTGTGTATTCCTTGGGTTTTGACAGAAGGAGAGGAGTGGCAAACCGCATTTTGGACTCCGTATGGTCTATTCGAATCCCTGGTCATGCCATTCAGACTCACCAATGCCCCTGCAAGTTTTCAGCATTTTATTAACAATGTCCTATGCCCCTATCTCAATGTCTTCATCACTGCATACCTTGATGATATCCTGATCTACAGTGATAACCTGGAGGATCACTGGAGACATGTACTAAAGGTTCTGGAAGCACTGACAAAAGCGGGACTGCATCTCAAACCCGAGAAATGTGAGTTCCATTGACAGGAAGTGAAATACCTTCGATTCATCATTTCAACCACTGGCACCACAATGGACCCATCAAAAATGACCACCATACATGAGTGGCCACAGCCCTGAAACGTGAAGGACATTCAATCATTCCTAGGGTTTGCCAATTTTTACCACCATTTTATTAAAGGTTACAGCAGCATCGTCACCCCCCTGACCTGCATCACTCGAAAAGATACCCCCTTCGCCTGGACTTCAGACTGCGCCCCCTCATTCAACAACCTCAAAACTGCCTTTACCACAGCACCAATCCTCCAACACTTCGACTACGACTGAGAAGTAAACATCGAAACAGATGCTTCTAACTTCGTCTCTGCCAGAGTACTATCCCAGTATGATGACAATGGCGTTCTCCACCCCATTGCCTTTTTTTCCCAAAAACACAGCCCTGCCGAATGCACCTATGAGATCTATGACAAAGAGCTCATGGCCATTGTCCGCGCATTTGAGGAATGGTGCCCGGAGCTTGAAGGAGCACATCACCCAATTGAGGTTCTGAGCGATAATAAGAACCTCGAATATTTTATGTTGACCAAGCTTCTCAATCGCTGGCAGACCTGTTGGGCAGAGTACTTGTCCCATTTCAACTCCCACATTGTGTACTGTCCTGGAAAAGCTGGAGGAAAACCTGATGCCCTGACTCGTAGGTCAGGAAACCTACCTCAGGGAGAGGATGCTCGCTGATCGAACAGCAGAAAGCAGTACTGAAACCACAGAATTTGCTCCCTGACACCCCTCGAACCACTGACCTCCACTTACTCGCCGAAGCCCCAACCCCTGATGAGCAGTCCTCCCTCCTATACAGCATTG
Organism: Pyronema domesticum; assembly: GCA_024516145.1. NCBI lineage: Eukaryota > Fungi > Ascomycota > Pezizomycetes > Pezizales > Pyronemataceae > Pyronema > Pyronema domesticum. The sequence continues at coordinate 257,123 of JAJJXL010000045.1, forward strand.
ACAAAGCCACCCATTCTGACCCCTTTGCCCAGAAAATCATATCGCTACTCCATGATGGTAAGGTGCACAGCAAGGAGATATCCCTTTCCGAGTGTGATGTCCATGACGGCTGGCTATACTACCAACAGCAACTTTATATCCCGAATGATGACAACCTCTGACTACGACTGCTACAAAGCCACAATGACGTACCTGCCGCAGGACACCCCGGCCATGCTAAAACATTTGACCTACTCCGATGATGCTATTACTGGCCTACGCTACGAAGCAATGTGGAAACATATGTCGCGAATTGCCATACCTGTAAATGCACCAAATCCTCCTGCCATCTACCCTATGGAGTCCTACACCCACTGCCCGCCCCTGAATGACCCTGGAAGGACATCGCGATGGACTTCGCCACTGGCTTACCCAACTCGAAAGGCCATGATGCGACCTGGGTAGTGATGGATAGGTTAACAAAGATGAGGCACTTTGTTCCATGCTCCACCACGATCGATGCAGAAGGACTGGCTGACCTATTCATGACCCACATCTTTCGACTACATGGCCTACCCAACACAATCGTATAAGACCGAGGACCTCAGTTCGCCTCTAGATTCTGGAAACACCTCTCCTACTCCCTCAAGATCGAACCTCGATTAAGCATGGCCTTCCACCCAGAAACGGACAGGCAGACAGAGCAAATGAATTCAATCATGGAACAATACCTACGGGCATACGTAAACTACCAGCAGGACAACTGGGCCCAGCTCCTCCCTGTAGCCGAATTTGCCGCCAATAACCACACCTCTGAGATGACCAGCCTTTCCCCCTTCTTTTCCAATTACGGTTTGCACCCTAAATTCGACCTCAAACCTGACATCTGCATCGACCACCCCGAAGAAGGACAAGCACGCTGCATGACCGACTGCCTGAACGAAATCCATGACTTCACTAAGAATGAGATGACCGTCGTGCAGGACCGCCAGCAGGAACACGCTGACAAGCACTGGATCCCCGCCCCTGCATACCACCCTGGAGACCTGGTATGGCTGAATGCGAAGAACCTTTGGACCAACCGCCCATTATGAAAGCTCAACTACAAACGCCATGGCCCCTTCCCTGTCGTGAAAGAGGAAGGCAAATATGCTTATGAGCTCGAGCTTCCCCCCATGATGAATGTACACCCAGTATTGCATGTCTTTTTATTAGAGCACGTCCACAGAGATCCTGTGCCTGGACAATGACTTCCCCCACCCGAACCCATTATCATCAACAGAGAACCGGAATACAAAGTAGAGGACATCGTCAACAGTGAAATATTCTGCCACCAGCTACAATACCTCATCAAGGGACACGGAGACGATGTCCTTACCTGGGAACCCGCCACCGAAGTCAACGAACTACAGGTGATCAACAAGTGCCACGCCCAACACCCTGACAAGCCTGGCCCACTACCGGAGCCCCCCTCATGATGCCTCGAGGGTCCTCGGCCCTAAGGGGGGGATACTGTCATGGCATGATCAGAGCTAACCAACCACTTGAGGCAAGCCCCTTTCCATTGTCATAGTAATGGTTTTAGTTAGCAACAATGTCATCAATCTCGAGAAGGTTCTACAGAGCAGAGGAGGATAGAAGGAGGACTTACGGGAAAAGGGAAAACAAGTTGTTGATGAGTTTCTATGGAGGATGGGATTTGGAGATGAACCAAGGGATTTGGGAATGGGAGTCACAGTGATGGAATTGGAGGAAAGGAAAATGGTCATGTATATAAGGGGCGATTTCACCCCACTCCAGTTTCTTCTTTACACAACGTTTTGCATTTTTTTCTAAATACAAGCTTCTCCTCTCCCTCTCTGATCCAGCCCCATCTGGGTTGTCCCCCGCTGGCCTCTGATTCGAGGTCCCATCACTAGAAGTCACTCGCCCCAGCCGCCCTGTCCTCCTGTGTCCTATGGCGAGTTCCCTGGCCCTGCCCCACCTAGCCTGCCATTACACATCTGCTGTGCAAAGTCCTGAAGCAACTTCTGTCTTTGTTCCTCACTCTCAGCTGTGTTGATAGTGATCATCTCAACATGTCTGCTTAGGGCCATGTGGGCAGCTGCAACCCTTGCAAAATGGGTAGGGGTGAGGTTCAAGTGGGCTCCGCTATCATCCGCTGCATGCTGCTGGGCCTGAGCAATTGCCAGGTTTAAATTGCATTCGATCTTGCAAAAATCATTCTGCATTTTCATGAAAATGCAGTATGCTTCTGTTTCATCCTCCTGGATCTCTCCTCGAAGACTGTTGATCTTGACTGCAGTATGGGGCAGTTGATTCATAAGTGTATGTCCTCATTCTGGAACTGAGTGGAGCTTAATGGGTTTGATAGGTGGGATATTATCTGATTGGCCATTACTGGCACTAACCAGTGCCCAGGAAGGCATAGGTAGGATGTCAATTTCCATTGGTCCTGGCATTGTTCCTGTCTTCTTGTGGGATGTATCTCAATATGCTCAGTGAGGTGTTGAGTAAGATTATAGTGTTAACCGGGGGTTGTCTTGTGACAGATGGCTGGGTAACTCAAGATTTCCAAAAAGAAAAAAATGAGAAGTAATAATTCCAATGATGGGAATTATATACTTCTATGGAGATTCTCTTGGCAGTGATGAATAGTAATGTATTATAATCTTAAACTCTCCTGCTTATCTCAGGGAGCATTTTTGAGATTGTTAATTGTAGTTGCATTCAAGTGTGAACACCAATCCATGAGGGTCTTATTGATTGATGAGGGTCTTGGTTGTATGGTCTTGTAGGTCATTTGAGTATTTTGTAAATAGTCAAGTATAAGGTACTAATATCTTTCTAGGACTTGGTTGTAGTTGATGGGATGATTGTAGGTCTAGTTGCTGGATGATCACTTCTCTGAGTGGGGGCTTTTGGATATTTTATATTTTCTGACTTGAGCTCCCCACTCATATACCCACCAGGTCTGTTGCAGTTGTCAGAACACCACGTACTGGTTGACGTTGGTAGAGAGCATGCAAACATGATATTTTTGGCATATAAATTCCATATTTTGAATTTATCAGTGCAAATGCTCCAAAACATTACTGAACTAATCAGATGACCATTGGTGATGCTCTCGGCTGTATTGTGCATGTGTTGCTACTAAGCCTGTCATTTGCTGATATATTATGTTTAATGATATCTTCTCTGTAGGACATTTGAGTACATATCTCATCTCATGTATGCATCATCAGCTTGGGTGAAGTGTTTACTTTTATTTGCTGGATTTTCTGATCTGTCATTATCTGGGGCGGTGGCTTCCTGTGCCATCTGTATGCGTTGCACAGACTCCACCACAGCAGATGTCATTTGGGCCGCCTGTGGCTTCCAATAGGATCCAACATTCATATCTGTTTGTCTATATGCATTTATTCTCATCATATCATGCTAACTGAAGGTTGTCTTTCACATAAGGTTTCCTGTATTGTCAGCAGCTTCAGTGCCACTGTGGCACATATTGCTCTTCAATGCCTATGATAATGCTTATATCCTTCAGCTGACTAGACTCTGTTATTGCATGTTATATCTTAGTGACCTTCAGTATTGTTCCTTCACTTTTCTGATCATCTCTGCTGAGCTGCCTTGGTAACATATGATTCGGGATTTGGACTTGGCACTCAGTTGTAGTCTACATTCAATTCATTCTTACATATCTAACACTTTTCTCCTCATCCATCAATTCCTCATCCTCATTATCAACCTTGACTTCCTCCAGCATTCATCTATGGTCAGTCATAGTGGACTTGGTCATATCTGGTGAACTTCTCCTCTGACATTTCTTTTTTTCTCATCCTTCTGCCTTTCTTTGTCCCAGCTGCTTCTATGTCTGCCTGTTGGGGTGGTCCTGTGTGATATGGCACAATGTTCAAATACAGCAAAATGCATACAGCAGAGGGTAGTCCCCTTAGACTTCTGGCAAGTAAGAACTACAGCAGCCCAGGCTATAAGTATTCCATGTTTTTGTCCACATCAGCACTATGTTCCTGGGGATATGGCTGGGCATTTGAAACCTGAGCCGTTGATCAGAAACAGTCCTATGCTGGGGCTACCCCAGGTTGCCAACCCTTTATGATGGACTGACATTTTTCCTTCCCCCCCATTATCGTACTTCCTGTGGGAAGTGGATGAAGGGTGGTTGGTAATGGCTCTTGCCCTATGGCTTGAGTCATTACTTTGTAAGAATCCCCATTCTTAAAATGTGTCTTAATGGTGGGGTATGACACTAACTCCCCCCTTATAAGATTTTGACCTGAAATCATCAACTAAGATTCTTGACTTATGAATTCCTAGCTATATGATTATGAAATGGGATTTTTTGATAAAGTCCTCCAGCCCCTTCATCCACCAACATGTGTTCTATCCCAAGACTGTTAAAACATCAGAAAGGAAAGGTATCTTGAGATAGTTGGTTGTTTAAACACATTGGTCCCTCGGCATGCCTGGATTCCTTGAGTGAAACTCTTGGAGTGACTGCCAGCCACCTACTATGAAACATTCATATGGTTCTTCTGTATGATCATTCTTAAGTGGGTATCCTTTCTATCTGACTTGGTAATGGACTTTTCCCTTGAATTTCGTACTTGATAAGATCACTTCTATCTCCCATTCCTCATTGCCTTCAATGTTGTCACATTCATCAATAATCTTCAGTAAGTCAGGCAGTGGTCTGGCCACATTGTTGCATGGTTTGAGTAAGGATATGTGGATGGTGTTGTGTATATTCCATTTTCTTGGTAGTGACAGTCACATGGCTATTGGAGAGATTACTTTCTCTATGGTAAAAGGGCCATGCTTCTTATGGTGCAGTTCATGTTTTGGTCATCTTGTCTGGATGTTCCTTCCATCTAGCATGACAAGGTCCCCAGCCTTGAATTCTGGGGCATCCTTGCATTTATTATCAGCATATTTCTTCATTCTGTCCTGAGTTGCTTATAGGTTTTTCATAAGTGGTGTTACGGCGGCGTGGTCAGGGGCGGGGTTACCCGAGGGCTCTTCTTGTATATAGATAGATAGTAATAAATAAAGTCCCTTTCGTAATCTCAATCCTAAGACTTGTGAAATTGTGCGTGCATCAATTTCTCGCAAGTCCGTGTTTAAAGATCAGGTGACTGAATTACTCCGTGATGTATCTATTCCGAAGCGAGGCTCTGGGACATAATGCGGCAAGGCGAGGCAAGGCGGGGAGACGAGGCGGGGACGGCTGGACAAGGGCACGTGATCGGAACACGTAAACGAGGCGAGGACAAAGATGTTGACAAAAGGTATTTATTTAGGAAATAAACAAATAACTGTGGGAAGAACTAAATACACTGGGAAAGCAAAACTATTTAACAAGCAACTTCTTCACACACGTGCACAAAGCCAAGGAAGCACTATGGGCCGCACACGGCACAACAAGCAAAACCCTAAACACAAGCACAAAGCCAAGGAAGCACTACGGGCCACGCACGGCACAACAAACAAAGCCCTAAAATACAAAACCCTTATCTGGTGCGTACGATCGCGGCTTAGGGCTGGCTAGGCTAAGCGATTACGGCACAAGCGAGGGCCAAGTGTTTACCCAGCGGATCGAGTGACGGGCTGTGGAGCCCGCGATTCGAATCCGCGTGAGATCACATTTCAAGTGCGGAAACTCGAGCCGTGACAGGATCCCCCTTCTTAGACTGAACTCCGGTGAAGTAGGATGGTCGTTAAGTGGTGGTGGAGAGGGGGCCGGGTCGGTCGGGGTATTTGTCATGGAAGGAGTCGATGGCGGCGGACTCGGAGTGGAGCTCGGCGGGCTCCCAGTCTGGTTGGTCGTATCCTACCCATTTGACGAGGTATTGGAGTTTCCGTCGATGGATTCGGGAGTCGAGGATTGACTCGATGTGGTACTCGTCTTCTCCGTCGACTTCGACCAGGGGCGGGGGCTCCTGAATTTGCCCGGGGTAAGCATCGTTTGCGGCGGGCTCGAGGAGGGAGACGTGGAAGATGTTGTGGCACTTGACCGACGGTGGCAGGTCAATACGATAAGCGTATGATGATATCTTGTCGAGGATTCAGAAGGGGCCGTGTCATTTGTTGTCTAATTTTCGGCTGGGTGGCCGGGTCTTCCAGTTTCGACCGTCGAGCCAGACGAGATCTCCGGCTTTGTAGTTTGGGGAGGGCAGGCATCGGCTGTCCGCGTTCTCCGGATGGCGAAGATTCGCCCTGTTGATCTCGGCGCGGAGGTGGTTGTGGATTTCCGAGAGGGTCTTGGAGGTCGTTAGGGCTCGTTGATCGTTGGTGTCGTTTGGGGCCACCGGGGAGAGGTCGAACTGGCAACGGGGATCGAACCCTTTGTTGGCGAAGAAGGGGGAAGATCCGGTGGTCTCCGAGGCTTGGTTGTTTGTGGCAAACTCAGCGAGGGGGAGCCAGGTGGCCCAGTCATCCTGGAGATAGTTGACGTGTGCATGCAGGTATTGTTCCATTACGGCATTAAGCCTTTCGGTCTGGCCGTCGGTCTGCAGGTGGAATGCCGTCGATAGTCGGGGTTGGATTCCCAGTCGCCGCCAGAGATGTTTCCAGAAGAGGGCCGCAAATTGGGGGCCGCGGTCGGAGATGATGGTAAGGGGAAGGCCGTGTAGTCGGAAGATGTGGGCGACGAACAAGTTCGCAAGGTCCTTTGCGTCGACATCCATCCGGCAGGGGACCAGGTGTCGTTCCTTGGTTAGTCGGTCCACTACCACCCAGATGGCATCACCTCCGTTTGACCAGGGATGGCCCGTGACAAAGTCCATGGAGATGTCTTGCCATGGCCGGTCGGGGATGGGTAAGGGGCGGAGGACTCCAAATGCTGCATGCCTGCTGGGCTTCGAACGCTGGCAGGTGTGACAATTCCTGGTGTACCGGTCGACATCCGTTCGCATTTTTGGCCAGGTGTATTGTCGACAGAGTTGCTCTAGTGTTTTCGATCTACCGGGGTGGCCAGCGGCGGGGACGTCGTGGTGTTGCTGAATCCGGTGGAGTTTAAGGGGGTCGAAGTCCGGAACCCAGAACCGTTGACGGTATCGGAGGAGGTTGTCGACTTCGTCACATTCGGTGAGGGAGATTTCCCGGCAGTGGGTCGAACCTTCTCGGAGGAGCTGAAGGATTTTTGTTGGGAAGGGGTCTTTGGCGTATCCTTCGGTGAAGAGGCGGGCGAGGGTCGGGTTTGTCGTTGGGTTCGGGGAGGGTGTCGTCGGCGGTGTTTGGCAAGTGATGGGTGGTGAAGCGGAGGTCGGGGGTGCGGATGTTGTTGAGGCCGCAAGGTGTAGGACGTTCTCCGGTTTGATGATGATGGTTTCGTTTGCCGTGGAATGGCCATCCCCCGCCTTAGGCAGATCTCCGGATCTGCGAGTGAGGGCGTCCGGCTTACCACCCGCGGTGCCAGGCCGGTACACAATTTTGAAGTTGAATTGTGACAGGAATTGGGACCAGCGGGCCTGGCATCGGTTGAGGAGTTTAGTTGTCGTGAAGTACTCGAGATTCTTGTGGTCGGAGAGCACACGAACAGGGTTAATGACGGATTGGAGCTCAGGCCGCCATTCCTCGAAGGCTCGAACGACAGCCATGAGCTCCTTATCATAGATCTCATAGTTGCATTCCGCGGGCGAGTTCTTTTTCGAGAAGAAGGCCACGGGGTGGAGGACGTTGTCGCTGTCGTACTGTGACAAGATGCCGGCAGTTACATAGTCCGAGGCGTCGGTCTCTACGATGACGTCCTTATCAGGGTCGAAGCGGGCGAGGACCGGGGCGGCAGTGAAAGTCGTTTTAAGGAGATCAAAGGCGGCTTGTTGTTCGTTGTTCCAGGCGAAGGGGACGTTCTTGCGGGTGAGGGCGGTTAAGGGTTGGACTATGCGAGAATAGTTTCGTACGAAGCGGCGGTAGAAATTGGCAAATCCCAGGAAGGCACGGACATCTTTGAGGTTCTTCGGGGGTTCCCAATCTTTTACCGTCCGGATTTTCTCGGGGTCCATCTTAATACCGTCGGTGCTTATTATCAACCCCAGGTATTTTACCTCCTGGTGGTGAAATTCACATTTCTCTGGTTTAAGATGGAGGGCAGCTCTGGAGAAGGCATCCAGGACGAGGCGGACATGTTGGCGATGTGCTTCGAGGTTGTCGGAGTGGATGAGGGTGTCATCTAGGTAGGCTGTGTCACGGCTTGAGTTTCCGCCCTTGAAATGTGATCTCACACGGATTCGAATCGCGGGCTCCACAGCCCGTCACTCGATCCGCTGGGTAAACACTTGGCCCTTGCTTGTGCCGTAATCGCTTAGCCTAGCCAGCCCTAAGCCGCGATCGTACGTGCCAGATAAGGGTTTTGCATTTTAGGGTTTTGTTTGTTGTGCCGTGCGCGGCCCGTAGTGCTTCCTTGGCTTTGTGCTTGTGTTTAGGGTTTTGCTTGTTGTGCCGTGCGCGGCCCGTAGTGCTTCCTTGGCTTTGTGCACGTGTGTGAAGAAGTTGCTTGTTAAATAGTTTTGCTTTCCCCGTGTAATTAGTTCTTCACACAGTTATTTGTTTATTTCCTAAATAAATACCTTTTGTCAACATCTTTGTCCTCGCCTCGTTTACGTGTTCCGATCACGTGCCCTTGTCCAGCCATCCCCGCCTCGTCTCCCCGCCTTGCCTCGCCTTGCCGCGTTACGTCCCAGAGCCTCGCTTCGGAATAGATACATCACGGAGTAATTCAGTCACCTGATCTTTAAACACGGACTTGTGAGAAATTGATGTACGCACAATTTCACAAGTCTTAGGATTGAGATTATGAAAGGGACTTTATTTATTACTATCTATCTATATAAAGAAGAGCCCTCGGGTAACCCCGCCCCCAACCACGCCGCCGTAACAACATAACTGTGTAGCCCGAACCCGCCGGCTCACCAGCTATCACTCGACGCATTTCCCGACCCCCCGCCTATGATCACCAGCTTTTGGATTTATATCCTCCGCACAATCCTACGTACCCACCACCACGAAATTCTCCCATACCACAACCCTACCTACGAAGAACTCCTTGTCGCCCTTCAATTTGGCTTCGATGTCGATGCCACCAGGATCTCCTATGATGACGAACTTTTCCTCTGATGTATCCGATAGACTCGCCCGAGTAGCCTATGTCCTCGTCCTCGACGCCGCTCAGGCAGACGCTGTCCAGGCCAATCCCTCAGCAATCCTTACCATCGAAAATGGTGTCAAAGAATATCGCCAACAGCTCACCCTGATCCTCGAACTAAAGAGAGAACTTGAAGAAGCCCGCTCTGGCAACACCGAACATGCTCGGCGCCTTCTTACCCTCGAGGAAGACCTCCAAATCGCCAAAAAAACCATCCAGATTCTCCAAGGCCTTCCAGCGAACCCTACACCCCGCATTATCGAGCTCCCACACCCTCCCGAGTATTCCGGAGATAGAAAGGAGCTCCCCAACTTTGTCTCCAAGGTCCGTTCCAAGATTGCCAGGGAAGGATCCCATTTCACTAGCGATCAGCATAAGCTCCGCTATGTGTATGGATACCTCAAAGGCAATGCTCAAAATCAGATCCAGCCTTACGTCCAGGCTGACGAGATAGCCCTGGACCATGTGGAGGCACTTATCAAAATTCTCGAGGCAGCTTTCGGAGACCCAGATGAAGTCGGAACTGCAGCTGCAGAACTGGAACGGTTAACCCAAGAGAACCGTGAATTCAGTGTCTATTATGCAGAATTCCAACGCCTCCTCGCTATCCTCGACTACGACTCCAAAGCGAAGAAGGCAGCTCTTAAGCGCGGACTGTCGAGAGAACTCCAGGCCAGTCTTGTTTACCAAACAGATGAGCCAGAGGACTTCGAGAAGTTCGTGGAGCTCTGCATGAAGCTCGATTACCCAATCAGAGCTCATGCCGCCCTCTCTTGCCGCACCACCATTCCCTCCGCCTCTTGGTCCTCCCCCGCTCCACCCCGCACAACGCACCCCACCAATACCGACAGCGGCAACTATGGCCCTGTCCCCATGGACCTTTCCGGTGCCAAGAAGTCTCAAAACCAATGTCGCCGAGATGAACGTATGGCCAAGGGACTCTGCCTATACTGCGGAGCGGCGGATCACTTCAAAGACCAATGCCCCGCTCTGGCCAGTAACAATGCCCGCAAAGTCCGACTGGCAGCGGCAGGAATTGCCCCTGTGGAGGAAAGCTCCGATTTGGATTCGGGAAAAGAATAGTCCACCAACAGCCCGTTGGCCCTATTGGTGGACCCACCCCAGTGTCGTCATTTGTTTCTGCCCAAGAAGTGTTATATGTATCTAGTAGCTGGCTGTCAAAAAACAAGAAAGCGAATTAGATGGAAGACACTTGATTGTCCCATGCACCCTGTCTGATAAACTTAACAAGATCGAGACCCACGCTCTTGTTGATTGCGGATGCACTGGAAACGCCTTTATAAATGACGAATTCACTGGCCAGCACAACCTCCCCCGCTTCCAGCTCAAAAATCCTAAGACCGTCGAAGTCATCGACGGCCGCCCAATCTCCTCCGGAGACATCATGGAGTATGTACAACTCAATTGCCTCATTGATGATCACCAGGAAACCCTCACCGCCTATGTTGCCTCGATTGGCCACTACCCCCTCATCCTCGGCATACCGTGGTTAAAGAAGCATGATGTCTCCATTAACTTCCGGGATATCAGTATCCAATTCCCCTCCTCAACCTGCCTCGACCACCGTACGAAGGTTACTCCACGACCCATCCAGGGTATCTCAACCCCGCACGGTAACAAGATCTGTGCCATCTCGGCCACCTCCTTTCGCAGAATAACCAACAACTTGAGTAACCGTTATGAAAAGGTCGAACCCTTCGCCCTTTCCCTCTACGAAATCAATTCCGCCCTGGCCAAAGACGACGAACCAAAAAACGACATCCAGAATATCATCCCACCGGAATACCATGACCACCTCCCGATCTTCGATAAAGCAAACGCCGACAAACTACTGCCACACCGACCTACCGACCACAAAATCCCCCTCACTGAAGGATTCCAACCCCCCTTCGGCCCCCTCTATTCCCTTTCCCGCCCCGAGTTGGAGGAATTAAAGAGGTGGTTGGATGAAAACCTTTCGAAAGGGTTCATTCGGGCATCGTCGTCCCCCGCGGCAGCCCCGAAACTATTCGTTCAAAAGGGGGATGGTTCCTTATGACTGGTCGTAGATTACCGAGGAATTAATGAAGGGACGATTAAAAACAGATATCCCTTGCCCCTGTTACAAGATACATTGATGAACCTTTCGAAAGCAAAATGGTTCACCAAGTTGGACATTCGAGGGGCCTACAACCTCATCCACATGGCCGATGGCGAGGAATGGAAGACCGCCTTTCGCACCCGATATGGCCTGTTCGAATCCCTCGTCATGCCCTTCGGCCTTACCAACGCCCCGGCAACATTCCAAAACTACATCAACGTCGTCCTGGCCCCTTACCTGGACCGTTTTTGCACAGCCTACCTAGATGACACCCTCATCTACTCTGACAACCTCGAAGAACATCGCCAACATGTCCGCCTCGTCATGGACGCCTTCTCCAAAGCCGGCCTCCATCTTAAACCAGAGAAATGTGAATTTCACCACCAGGAGGTAAAATACCTGGGGTTGATAATAAGCACCGACGGCATTAAGATGGACCCCGAGAAAATCCGGATGGTAAAAGATTGGGAACCCCCGAAGAACCTCAAAGATGTCCGTGCCTTCCTGGGATTCGCCAATTTCTACCGCCACTTCGTACGAAACTATTCTCGCATACTCCAACCCTTAACCGCCCTCACCCGCAAGAACGTCCCCTTCGCCTGGAACAACGAACAACAAGCCGCCTTCGATCTCCTTAAAACGACCTTCACTGCCGCCCCGGTCCTCGCCCGCTTCGACCCTGATAAGGACGTCATCGTAGAGACCGATGCCTCGGACTATGTAACTGCCGGCGTCTTGTCTCAGTACGACAGCGACAACGTCCTCCACCCCATGGCCTTCTTCTCGAAAAAGAAATCGCCTGCGGAATGCAACTACGAGATCTATGATAAGGAGCTCATGGCTGTTGTTCGAGCCTTCGAGGAATGGCGGCCTGAGCTCGATTCCGTCATTAACCCTGTTCGTGTGCTCTCCGACCACAAGAATCTCGAGTACTTCACGATAACTAAACTCCTCAACCGACGCCAGGCCCGCTGGTCCCAATTCCTGTCACAATTCAACTTCAAAATTGTGTACCGGCCTGGCACCGTGGGTGGTAAGCTGGACGCCCTCACTCGCAGTTCCGGAGATCTGCCTAAGGCGGGGGATGGCCATTCCACGGCAAACGAAACCATCATCATCAAACCGGAGAACGTCCTACACCTTGCGGCCTCAACAACATCTGCACCCCCGACCTCCGCTTCACCACCCATCACTCGCCAAACACCGCCGACGACACCCTCCCCGAACCCAACGACAAACCCGACCCTCGCCCGCCTCTTCACCGAAGGATACGCCAAAGACCCCTTCCCAACAAAAATCCTTCAGCTCCTCCGAGAAGGTTCGACCCACTGCCGGGAAATCTCCCTCGCCGAATGTGACGAAGTCGACAACCTCCTCCGATACCATCAATGGTTCTGGGTTCCGGACTTCGACCCCCTTAAACTCCACCTGATTCAGCAACACCACGACGTCCCCGCCGCTGGCCACCCCGGTAGATCGAAAACCCTAGAGCAACTCTGTCGACAATACACCTGGCCAAAAATGCGAACGGATGTCGACCGGTACACCAGGAATTGTCACACCTGCCAGTGTTCGAAGCCCAGCAGGCACGCACCATTTGGAGTCCTCCGCCCCTTACCCATCCCCGACCGGCCATGGCAAGACATCTCAATGGACTTTGTCACGGGCCATCCCTGGTCAAACGGATGTGATGCCATCTGGGTGGTAGTGGACCTACTAACCAAGGAACGACACCTGGTCCCCTGCCGGATGGATGTCGACGCAAAGGACCTTGCGAACTTGTTCGTCGCCCACATCTTCCAACTACATGGCCTTCCCCTTACCATCATCTCCGACCGCGGCCCCCAATTTGCGGCCCTCTTCTGGAAACATCTCTGCCGGCGACTGGGAATCCAACCCCGACTATCGACGGCATTCCACCCACAGGCCGACAGCCAGACCGAAAGGTTTAATGCCGTAATGGAACAATACCTGCGCGCCCACGTCAACTATCTCCAGGATGACTGGGCCACCTGGCTCCCCCTCGCCGAGTTCGCCGCAAACAACCAAGCCTCGGAGACAACCGGATCTTCCCCCTTCTTTGCCAACAAAGGGTTCGATCCCCGTTGCCAGTTTGACCTCTCCCCGGCGGCCCCAAATGACACCAACGATCAACGAGCCCTAACGACCTCCAAGACCCTCTCAGAAATCCACGACCACCTCCGCGCCGAGATCAACAGGGCGAATCTCTGCCATCAGGAGAACGCGGACACCCGACGCCTGCCCTCCCAAACTAGAAAGCCGGAGATCTCGTCTGGCTTGACGGTCGAAACTGGAAGACCCGGCGACCTAGCTGAAAATTAGACAACAAACGACACGGCCCCTTCCGAATCCTCGACAAGATATCGTCCTACGCTTATCGAATTGACCTGCCACCATCGGTCAAGTGCCACAATGTCTTCCATGTCTCCCTCCTCGAGCCCGCCGCAAACGATGCTTACCCCGGGCAAATTCAGGAGCCCCCGCGCCCGGTCGAAGTCGATGGAGAAGACGAGTACCACATCGAGTCAATCCTCGACTCCCAAATCCATCGACGGAAACTCCAATACCTCGTCAAATGGGTAGGATACGACCAACCAGACTGGGAGCCCGCCGAGCTCCACTCCGAGTCTGCCGCCGTCGACTCCTTCCATGACAAATACCCCGACCAACCCGGCCCCCTCTCCACCACCACTTAACGACCATCCTACTTCACCGGAGTTCAGTCTAAGAAGGGGGATCCTGTCACAGCTCGAGTTTCCGCACTTGAAATGTGATCTCACGCGGATTTGAATCGCGGGCTCCACAGCCCGTCACTCGATCCGCTGGGTAAACACTTGGCCCTCGCTTGTGCCGTAATCGCTTAGCCTAGCCAGCCCTAAGCCACGATCGTACGCGCCAGATAAGGGTTTTGCATTTTAGGGTTTTGTTTGTTGTGCCATGCACGGCCCGTAGTGCTTCCTTGGCTTTGTGCTTGTGTTTAGGGTTTTGCTTGTTGTGCCGTGCGCGGCCCGCAGTGCTTCCTTGGCTTTGTGCATGTGTGTGAAGAAGTTGCTTGTTAAATAGTTTTGCTTTCCCCATGTAATTAGTTCTTCACACAGTTATTTGTTTATTTCCTAAATAAATACCTTTTGTCAACATCTTTGTCCTCGCCTCGTTTACGTGTTCCAATCACGTGCCGTTGTCCAGCCGTCCCCGCCTCATCTCCCCGCCTTGCCTCGCCTTGCCGCGTTACGTCCCAGGGCCTCGCTTCAGAACAGCTACATCACGGAGTAATTCAGTCACCTGATCTTTAAACATGGACTTGCGAGAAATTGATGCATGCACAATTTCACAAGTCTTAGGATTGAGATTACGAAAGGGACTGTATTTATTACTATCTATCTATATACAAGAAGAGCCCTCGGGTAACCCCGCCCCCGACCACGCCGCCGTAACAGGCTGTGCAAAAATGGTCCAGGTAAGGGGCCAGGACATCGTTGATGTAGTTTTGGAATGTTGCCGGGGCGTTGGTAACACCAAAGGGCATGACGAGGGATTCGAACAGGCCATATCGGGTGTGAAAGGCGGTCTTCCATTCCTCGCCATCGGCCATGCGGATGAGGTTGTAGGCCCCTTGAATGTCCAACTTGCTGAACCATTTTGCTTTCGAAAGGTTCATCAATGTATCTTGTAACAAGGGCAAGGGATATCTGTTTTTAATCGTCCCTTCATTAATTCCTCGGTGATCTACGACCAGTCATAAGGAACCATCCCCCTTTTTAACGAATAGTATCGGGGCAGCCGCGGGGGACGACGATGCCCCAATGAACCCTTTCGAAAGGTTTTCATCCAACCACCTCTTTAATTCCTCCAACTCGGGGCAGGAAAGGGAATAGAGGGGGCCGAAGGGGGGTTGGAATCCTTCAGTGAGGGGGATTTTGTGGTCGGTAGGTCGGTGTGGTGGTAGTTTGTCGGCGTTTGCTTTATCGAAGATCGGGAGGTGGTCATGGTATTCCTCTGGGACGATATTCTGGATGTCGTTTTTTGGTTCGTCGTCTTTGGCCAGGGCGGAATTGATTTCGTAGAGGGAAAGGGCGAAGAGCGGGCTTCTTCAAGTTCTGTCTTTAGGTCCAGGATCAGGGTAAGCTGTTGGCGATATTCTTCGACACCATTTTCGATGGTGAGGATTGCTGAGGGATTGGCCTGGACAGCGTCTGCCTGAGCGGCGTCGAGGACGAGGACATAGGCTACTCGGGCGAGTCTATCGGATACACCAGAGGAAAAGTTCGTCATCATAGGAGATCCTGGTGGCATCGACATCGAAGGCGAATTGAAGGGCGACGAGGAGTTCTTCGTAGGTAGGGTTGTGGTATGGGAGAATTTCGTGGTGGTGGGTAGGTAGGATTGTGCGGAGGATATAAATCCAAAAGCTGGTGATCATAGGCGGGGGGTCGGGAAATGCGTCGAGTGATAGCTGGTGAGCCGGCGGGTTCGGGCTACACAGTTATGTTGTTACGGCGGCGTGGTCGGGGGCGGGGTTACCCGAGGGCTCTTCTTGTATATAGATAGATAGTAATAAATAAAGTCCCTTTCGTTATCTCAATCCTAAGACTTGTGAAATTGTGCGTGCATCAATTTCTCGCAAGTCCGTGTTTAAAGATCAGGTGACTGAATTACTCCGTGATGTATCTATTCCGAAGCGAGGCTCTGGGACGTAACGCGGCAAGGCGAGGCAAGGCGGGGAGACGAGGTGGGGACGGCTGGACAAGGGCACGTGATCGGAACATGTAAACGAGGCGAGGACAAAGATGTTGACAAAAGGTATTTATTTAGGAAATAAACAAATAACTGTGTGAAGAACTAATTACACGGGGAAAGCAAAACTATTTAACAAGCAACTTCTTCACACACGTGCACAAAGCCAAGGAAGCACTACGGGCCGCGCGCAGCACAACAAGCAAAACCCTAAACACAAGCACAAAGCCAAGGAAGCACTACGGGCCATGCACGGCACAACAAACAAAACCCTAAAATACAAAACCCTTATCTGGTGCGTACAATTGCGGCTTAGGGCTGGCTAGGCTAAGCGATTACGGCACAAGTGAGGGCCAAGTGTTTACCCAGCGGATCAAGTGACGGGCTGTGGAGCCCGCGATTCGAATCCGCGTGAGATCACATTTCAAGTGTGGAAACTCGAGCCGTGACAACTGGACTTTGAACTGAAAGGATGTAGTTGATGTATCCATCTTGAGTGTCATCACTGGTTGGTGTTGTGCTTGAGTTGGTACAAAGCAGGTGTCAGCCATAGTTGGTGAAGAAGGGTGACATGACAGTAGCCTGAGTTACTGAATTGTTATAGGCAAACATTGCCATGGGTAGGAGTCCAACCCAATCATCCATTTCATTGTTTCTGAATGACTGTAGGTATGCCTCAATCGTGTGGTTGATCCTTTCTGTATGGCCGTCTGTCTGTGGATGAAAAGATGTGCTCATTCATGGTCATATCCCCAAGATGCCAAGAAACTGTTTCCATTCAGTGGAAGTGAAATGGGAGTTGCTATCTGAGATAATATCAGTCAGGATACCATGGAATCTCCAGATTTCCTAGGCTCATATTTTCACATGATGTTCTGCTGTCTTTTGGTCCTTTTTGAGTGGTTTGAAGTGCGCCGTCTTTGTGAATGTGTCTACAATGACTCACCTCTGTGACTCAAACAAAGGATGACCAAAAGACTAGACATGAATGGATGCAATGACAGAATCATTCAAAATGCTGAAGCACTGTTTCACAACTACTGAGGTCCTCTAAGGCCTTGTAGTATGCTGCATCTTGTTGTCCTGCCATTCTTATTTCCTCCTCAAATTCCTTTGTCCATTTTGATACTGATTATACCAGATAAGCTAGCTAAACTGCTGAGCAACAGAACATCATTCCTTCTCCTCTAGTACTGATTGCAGAATTTGTGACAAAGTGTTTTTCATGTAAGACAGTCTGTATCAGCTGGTTTCCACCTCCCCCCTTTTCAGGGCAGTACTCCAGGCACCTCAATAATGCATCTGGCTTGCCATTACTTGTTCCTTTCCTACAAAAATTTCGAAGTCCATGCCAGCCAGTTGCTGAGCCCAGCGTGCCTGCCTTCTCTTGATAACCTTGGTTGTCATGAAGTACTCAAGGTTTTCGTGGTTGGTAAATACCTGAACTGTGTAAAGTAATCCCTCCAAGTATCTGCACCATGCTTTGACACAATCAACTATGGCAAGTAATTCTTTATCATGGATTTCATAGTTGATCTCAGCTGGTGAGAAATTTCTAGCATGGAAATCAATTGTGTGTAGCTTCTTGTCCTCTGCAGTTTACAACAATGTGCCACCCAGCATGTAATCTGATGCATCTGTTTAGACAATACATTCATGTTGTTGGTTGAAGTGGGTGAGGATTGGGGTAGTTGTGAAACAGTGCTTCAGCATTTTGAATGATTCTGTCATTGCATCCATTCATGTCTAGTCTTTTGGTCATCCTTTGTTTGAGTCACAGAGGGGTTTAATGATTTTGGAGAATTCTCTTATGAATTGTTGATAAAAATCAGCAAATCCAATGAATGATTGTATATCTCTTAAACTTCTTAGGTGTTCCCAATCTCGAATGCATTGAACTTTGTCTTGAGCCATCTCAATACCATCACTTGAAATAACATATCCAAGAAAGTCAACTTGGGTTGTGGACCAAAAGCATTTGTCCTGTAATATGGCCAGCCCATTTTCTGCAAGGCATCTCAACACCTCTGTGACAATGCAATCATGTTCCTCTTCTGTTCCTGCATAAATGAGGATGTCATCTAAGTATACAATCAATCCTAGGTCTAGGAAATCTCAAAAGATATGATTCATCATATTTGGAAGGTTGCTGGGGCATTGTCATACCCTACCTTTAAGACACATTTTAGGAATGAGGATTCTTACCAAGTAATGACTCAAGCTAAAAAGCAAGAGTCATTACTAACCACCCTTCATCCACTTCCCGCAGGAAGTAGGATCATGGGGGGCCAGGAAGCAAGTCAGTTCATCATAAAGGGGTGGAAACCAGGGGTGGCCTCAGATGGGACAGTTTCTGATCAACAGCTGACGTTTCTAATGCCCAGCCATATCCTGGGGAACATACCAGTAATGTTGAGAAAAACCTGGAATACTTATAGCCTAGGCCACTGTGGTTCTTACTGGCCACAAGCCCACTAAGGGACTACCCTCTGCCATTTTCACCATATTCGAACATTGTGCTGGGTCATACAGGACTACCCCAACAGGCAGACAGAGAAGGGGCTGGGACAAAGAGAGGCAGAAGGATAAGAAGAATTGAAATGTGAAGGGAGGAGTTGACCGTATATGACCGAGGATACTGTGATCGACTATAGGCAAGGGCTGGAGGAAGTCGAGGTTGATAATGAGGATGAGGACTTGATGCATGAGAAGAACAGTTAGGTATTTAAGAATCAATTGAATGTACTTGATGACTGAGTGCCAAGTCCAAATCAAGAATCATATGTTACTGAGGAAGCTCAGCAGAGATGATTGGAAAACCAAAGGAACAATACTGAATGTCATTAAGATAAGACATGCAATAATGGAGTCTAGTCGGCAGAAGGAGATAGGGATTGTCATAGGCAGTAAAGACCAATACGTGGCACAGGGACCCTGAGGCAGCTAACAATACAGGAAACCTTATGTTGCAGACAACCTTCGGTGAGCACGATATGACAAGAATAAGCACAGATAGACAAATGCATATGAAAGTTGGATCCTATAAGAAGCCACAGGAGGCCCAGATAACATGTACCATGGTGAGGTGTTGGCAAGGCATACAGACAGCACAGGAAGCCACAGCCCCAGATCAGGACAGATCAGGAAATCCAGCAACAAAGAACAAAGACTTCACCCAAGCTGATGACACATGCATGAGATGAGATATGTACTCAAATGCACTATGGAGGTCATATTATTAGACATAATATATCAGCAAACAACAGGTTTAGCAATAGCGCATGCACAATATGGCCGAGAGGATCACCAAGCGTCATCTGATTGGTTCAGGAAGCATTTGGAGTGTTTGCATGGATAAATTCGAAATGCGGAATTTGTATGCGAAAAATATCATGTTTGCTTGCTCTCTACCAATGTCAACCAGTACTTGGCATTCCAACCACCATAACATACCCGGTGGGTATATGAGTGGGGAGCTCAAGTCAGAAAACATAAAAGACCACAAAGCCCCCACTTGAACAAGGCATCATCTAGCAAAAGACCTACAATCGTCCCATCAATTACAAGCAAGTTCCAGAAAGATATTAGTACCTCATACTTGACTATTTACACAATACTTGAAAGACATACACAACAATACAACCAAGACCCCCCTCGAACAATAAGACCCTCACTGATTGCTGTTCATACTTGAACACAATTTCCACTGATGATCTCAAAATGCTCCCTGAGATAAGCAGGAGAGTTTAAGATTATAACACGTTATTACTCAGCACTCCCACGAGAATCCCCAGAGAAGTAAATAATTCCCATCATTGGAATCATTACTTCTCATTTTGTCTTTTCAGAGATGTTGAGTTACTCTACAGTCAGCTACATGATAGCCCCCAGTTAACACTATAATCTTACCCAATGCCTCACCAAGCATATTGAGAGATGTCCTACAAGAAATACAGAAAAATAACACAGAAAAACAATGCCCAAACCAATGAAAATCGATTTCCTACCTATGCCTTCCTGGGCACTAGTTAGTACCAACAATGGGGGATCAGATAATATCCCACCTATTGAACCCATCAAACTACACTGTGTTCCAGAGTGGGGATGCACCCTTATGAACCAACTGCACCATACTGCAGTTGAGATCAACAGCCTCCAAGGACAAATCCAAGGGGATGAAACAGAAGCATACCACATTTTTATGCAAATGTAGAATGATTATCGCAAAATTGAATCCAACTTAAACCCTGCAATTGCTCAGGCCCAGCAGCATGCTGCAGATGCTACTGGTGCTCACTTCAACCTCACCACCACTCAGTTTGCAGAAGTGGCAGCTGCCCACATGGCCCCAAGGAGACATGTGGAAACAATTACCATCAATGCAGCAGAAAGCGAAGAATGAAGACAGAAGTTGCTCCAGGATTTTGCCCAGCAAATGGAAGCCAACCAAAATGTCTGGATCACATACCACAAAGACCAGGCAGTTAAGCAGGAGAAGTTCAACAACAATTGCCAATGATGGGCTGCCGAAATGAATGCCCGAGAAGCCAGGGCTAGAGCTGACCAGGAGAAGGTCAAGGAGGACCTATGGAAACTGAAATGTCTCCAATCGCAGCTCCAACAGAACCAGGTCAATGCATCAGCAATTTCTCAGCAAGAATAGGATGACATGCGATGATCATTCCAGGAGGAGCTTCAGGCCATTGGAGCAGAGTTAAAGGCCCAATTCCAATTAGCCCAACAGTCACCCAAAGATATCAATGTAACCTCTGTCATCAACAGTATCTTGGAGCAACATGCCCGACAGGGGAGAATTCCCCTCCCAAGTGGTGATTGGATGGAGTCAGATTGTTACCTTCCTCCCCTACCACCCAGCGACTGATCAAGTAGACACTCCACTCAATGGGGAAGAACATCAGGGTCCAGGGGCAGCAGCCCACCAGGTGGAGTGATACCACCTCCAGGACCCTCACCCAGAGGAAGCAGTTCCAGCTCCTCCAGTTCAGACTCAGAATGTTAACCAGGGGTTGTCTCGTGACTGACGGCCGGGTAACTCAAGATTTCCAAAAGAAAAAATTGAGAAGTAATAATTCCAATGATGGGAATTATTTACTTCTCTGGGGAGTCTCGTAGAAATGAGTAATAACATGTTATAATCTTAAACTCTCCTGCTTATCTCAGGGAGCATTTTGAGATCATCGGTGGAAATTGCATTCAAGTGTGAACAGCAATCCGCGAGGGTCTTATTGTTCGAGGAGGGTCTTGGTTGTATTGTTGTGTAGGTCTTTCGAGTATTATGTAAATAGTCGAGTATGAGGTACTAATATCTTTCTGGGACTTGCTTGTAATTGATGGGACGATTGTAGGTCTTTTGCTGGATGATCGCTTCTTCAAGTGGGGGCTTTTTCATATTTTATGTTTTCTGACTTGAGCACCCCACTCATATACCCACCGGGTACATTTCGGTGGTCGGAACACCAAGTACTGGTTGATGTTGGTAGAGAGCATGCAAACATGATATTTTTCGCATACAAATTCCGTATTTCGATTTTTTCCATGCAAACGCTCCAAATCATTCCCAAACCAATCGGATGACGCTTGGTGATCCTCTCGGCCGTATCGTGCATGCGCTGTTGCTAAACCTGTCGTTTGTCAATATATTATGTCTAATAATATGACCTCCATAGGGCATTTGAGCACAAATCTCATCTCATGCATGCATCATCAGCTCAGGTGAAGTGTTTGTCCTTAGTTGTTGGATTTCCTGATCCGTCCTTATCTGGGGCTGCGGCTTCCTGTGCCATCTGTATGCCTTGCCAACACTTCACCTGTCAAGAACCTGTCTACACAGCCACAGGGCACGACAGGCAACGCAACGGTCTGGTATACTGCTCTGCAGTTGGGTTTGGCTCGGTACTACTATCCTGAGTTAGTATCTGGCACGGGCAATACTGACTAGTATCCAGAATGTCTCTGTGGCGCTGCCCTCTCTTGTTATGCTTCCGTTATCGTTTGGATTCGTAATTGGCGTATGGGGATGGGGCTGGAGGTGAGAGTTTGTGATGACGTTCACTAATGAGACGGACGAATCTGTGTATGTGTAGATAGTTCTGTAGAATAGATAATTGATTGCGTACCGAATAAATGAAATACAAAGTGTTCCTTCTTATACATAATTCTCGTGCCCTTCGTAGATCCCAAGCAGCTGCCCTGCAGCGCCTTCAAACCCCGCGATACAATAATGAAACAACATGAGACGCATAACCTAAACAGAAAGCAAAACATAACCAACGGAAGATCTCAAACGGAACTCAAACGAAAGCAGAAACAGGACTCAAACGTAAATCGAACATCCCATGAAACCATGCCCCCAAACGCATCCCAAACGTCCCCTGCCTCAGATCCCAAAACCTCCTTCCTGCAGCCCCCTTTCCCTAAACCCTAAACGCTTTCCCTAAGCCCTAACCGCAGCCCTTCCCCTAAACCCTCAAGATAACATAGAGCACTGCCAACGTTATGCCAGCGAGCCACAGTCCAGCTGTGGTTGCGAGCGCACCCAAGAGCATGTCCCAGGATGTTCGTGACATTAACCCCCCTCTCGAGGCCGAGGCTCCGACGAGGCCCTCTAGTCCTAGTCCCGGCTGTGTCCTCTCCCTTGGATATGGCCCTGGGTATCTCGCTCCTTGGTTCCTTCGTTGTTCGCCTCGAATCATCCTCTCCAGTCGAGCGATATCTTCCCGGTGTCGTTGTAGGTTTTCTTGCCGTCGTGCGGTTGTCTCTTCGGTGACCTGTTGATAGAGGGATAGGTTCACCGCTACTCCCTCTGGCCCGCCCATCGAGGGCATCAGTAAAACTGGCACCCGGTGCCTGTCCATGGTAACCCCCCCCTGTGGTCCTGGGGGTCCTTCCGGGTTGTCGGGGGTACGTTGTTCGGTTGTGTCGTGGTTGCCGTCGCCAGCGAGGGCAGGTGTGTCAGCTCCCTGGGTATCAATTGGGGAGGAATGGGTCGGTCGAGTGGCATCGCATCTGGCCTCGTGTCCGTCCATGTTGACGAGGAAACCACAATCGTAACAGACCCGCTTCCCCCTTTGCCAGGCCCGGCAGGCCTTCGCCCTGTTGAAATGCCTTGCCTGGATCACAGCATCCAACTCGGGATGATGCTCGCGTCCGCAGCCGCATGTTTCGTTTCGTCGTTGGTGGGTTGGTCCTTCCGATCCGGCGGTAGGAAAGTAGTTGTTGTTTTGTTTTGTCTGAAGGTGGGTGGAACAATAGTCGTCGTAGCAGAAGGACCAGTGGAGGTCATCGTGGGGGGTGTAAGTCATGGCGGGGAGAGGGGTAAGAGGGCGGTTCCAGCCGCCCGAGTTTTGTTCCCTCTCGGTCTTAATGGTAATCTCTGGTCCTGCCATGCCTAGTTCTGAGGTGCCGGTTTTCGGGGGTATCTTTGGTGGAACCTTTGTACGGCGTCTGGGGAGTTGTTGAAATTTGTAGCAGGGTACCAGGTCTTGTCCTCGTCGTGTAAACCTGTCCACTTGACGCGGTATTGGAGCTGTTTCCGGTGATAGCGGGAGTCAACGATTTGTTCGACTTCCCATTCCTCCTCGTTGTCGATGATAGTTGGTGGTGGGGGTGGTTGGATATGTCCGGGGATGGGTTCGTTCTCTGGTTGAGCCGGCTCAAGAAGGGAGATATGGAAAACTGGATGGATCCTCACGCTGGGAGGGAGGTCCAATTTATATGCCTTCGATCCTATCTTCTCCAGGATGGGGTAAGGGCCTATAAGCTTGTAGTCGAGTTTATTGGAGGGGCGTGTCGTTCTCACATGCTTCCTTCGCAACCATACACTATCCCCTGGCCTGAGTACAGGGTCTGGGTATCTCGATTTGTTTGCTTGTTCGGCCTGGGTTGCCTGGGCATAATGGATCTCGGCCCGTAATTCCCCGTGGAGGTTGGTGACAGTCGAAATGTAATCTGAGATTTCGGGGGTCCTGGCATTCATTCCCCCGAGGTTCGGCTCGAAACGAGGATGATATCCGCAATTGGCGAAGAATGGGGTCACCTTCGTGGTTTCGGATTGTGTGTTGTTATAACAAAATTCTGCAATCGGCAGGAGCTGCTTCCAGTTGTCCTGCTGGTAGTTACAGTACGCTCGTAGGTACTGCTCCAAGATTGCATTAATTCGTTCTGTTTGTCCATCCGTTTCAGGATGAAATGCAGTACTAAGGTTCCGGGTGGTCCCCATGGCCTCCATGATCCGCTTCCAAAAAGTCGAAGTGAATAAGGAACCTCGGTCAGAGATAATGCTACTGGGTAGTCCATGAGCCCGGACCACATGCGATATAAACCCGTCCGCCAAATCACTCGGTCCCATGGTGTCCGCACAAGCAACGAAATGGGCCATCTTCGTAAGACGGTCCACAATTACCCAGAGAGCGTTGCATTCCCCCACCGGTGTCAAGAACCTGTCTACACAGCCACAGGGCACGACAGGCAACGCAACGGTCTGGTATACTGCTCTGCAGTTGGGTTTGGCTCGGTACTACTATCCTGAGTTAGTATCTGGCACGGGCAATACTGACTAGTATCCAGAATGTCTCTGTGGCGCTGCCCTCTCTTGTTATGCTTCCGTTATCGTTTGGATTCGTAATTGGCGTATGGGGATGGGGCTGGAGGTGAGAGTTTGTGATGACGTTCACTAATGAGACGGACGAATCTGTGTATGTGTAGATAGTTCTGTAGAATAGATAATTGATTGCGTACCGAATAAATGAAATACAAAGTGTTCCTTCTTATACATAATTCTCGTGCCCTTCGTAGATCCCAAGCAGCTGCCCTGCAGCGCCTTCAAACCCCGCGATACAATAATGAAACAACATGAGACGCATAACCTAAACAGAAAGCAAAACATAACCAACGGAAGATCTCAAACGGAACTCAAACGAAAGCAGAAACAGGACTCAAACGTAAATCGAACATCCCATGAAACCGTGCCCCCAAACGCATCCCAAACGTCCCCTGCCTCAGATCCCAAAACCTCCTTCCTGCAGCCCCCTTTCCCTAAACCCTAAACGCTTTCCCTAAGCCCTAACCGCAGCCCTTCCCCTAAACCCTCAAGATAACATAGAGCACTGCCAACGTTATGCCAGCGAGCCACAGTCCAGCTGTGGTTGCGAGCGCACCCAAGAGCATGTCCCAGGATGTTCGTGACATTAACCCCCCTCTCCAGGCCGAGGCTCCGACGAGGCCCTCTAGTCCTAGTCCCGGCTGTGTCCTCTCCCTTGGATATGGCCCTGGGTATCTCGCTCCTTGGTTCCTTCGTTGTTCGCCTCGAATCATCCTCTCCAGTCGAGCGATATCTTCCCGGTGTCGTTGTAGGTTTTCTTGCCGTCGTGCGGTTGTCTCTTCGGTGACCTGTTGATAGAGGGATAGGTTCACCGCTACTCCCTCTGGCCCGCCCATCGAGGGCATCAGTAAAACTGGCACCCGGTGCCTGTCCATGGTAACCCCCCCCTGTGGTCCTGGGGGTCCTTCCGGGTTGTCGGGGGTACGTTGTTCGGTTGTGTCGTGGTTGCCGTCGCCAGTGAGGGCAGGTGTGTCAGCTCCCTGGGTATCAATTGGGGAGGAATGGGTCGGTCGAGTGGCATCGCATCTGGCCTCGTGTCCGTCCATGTTGACGAGGAAACCACAATCGTAACAGACCCGCTTCCCCCTTTGCCAGGCCCGGCAGGCCTTCGCCCTGTTGAGATGCCTTGCCTGGATCACAGCATCCAACTCGGGATGATGCTCGCGTCCGCAGCCGCATGTTTCGTTTCGTCGTTGGTGGGTTGGTCCTTCCGATCCGGCGGTAGGAAAGTAGTTGTTGTTTTGTTTTGTCTGAAGGTGGGTGGAACAATAGTCGTCGTAGCAGAAGGACCAGTGGAGGTCATCGTGGGGGGTGTAAGTCATGGCGGGGAGAGGGGTAAGAGGGCGGTTCCAGCCGCCCGAGTTTTGTTCCCTCTCGGTCTTAATGGTAATCTCTGGTCCTGCCATGCCTAGTTCTGAGGTGCCGGTTTTCGGGGGTATCTTTGGTGGAACCTTTGTACGGCGTCTGGGGAGTTGTTGAAATTTGTAGCAGGGTACCAGGTCTTGTCCTCGTCGTGTAAACCTGTCCACTTGACGCGGTATTGGAGCTGTTTCCGGTGATAGCGGGAGTCAACGATTTCTTCGACTTCCCATTCCTCCTCGTTGTCGATGATAGTTGGTGGTGGGGGTGGTTGGATATGTCCGGGGATGGGTTCGTTCTCTGGTTGAGCCGGCTCAAGAAGGGAGATATGGAAAACTGGATGGATCCTCACGCTGGGAGGGAGGTCCAATTTATATGCCTTCGATCCTATCTTCTCCAGGATGGGGTAAGGGCCTATAAGCTTGTAGTCGAGTTTATTGGAGGGGCGTGTCGTTCTCACATGCTTCCTTCGCAACCATACACTATCCCCTGGCCTGAGTACAGGGTCTGGGTATCTCGATTTGTTTGCTTGTTCCGCCTGGGTTGCCTGGGCATAATGGATCTCGGCCCGTAATTCCCCGTGGAGGTTGGTGAGAGTCGAAATGTAATCTGAGATTTCGGGGGTCCTGGCATTCATTCCCCCGAGGTTCGGCTCGAAACGAGGATGATATCCGCAATTGGCGAAGAATGGGGTCACCTTCGTGGTTTCGGATTGTGTGTTGTTATAACAAAATTCTGCAATCGGCAGGAGCTGCTTCCAGTTGTCCTGCTGGTAGTTACAGTACGCTCGTAGGTACTGCTCCAAGATTGCATTAATTCGTTCTGTTTGTCCATCCGTTTCAGGATGAAATGCAGTACTAAGGTTCCGGGTGGTCCCCATGGCCTCCATGATCCGCTTCCAAAAAGTCGAAGTGAATAAGGAACCTCGGTCAGAGATAATGCTACTGGGTAGTCCATGAGCCCGGACCACATGCGATATAAACCCGTCCGCCAAATCACTCGGTCCCATGGTGTCCGCACAAGCAACGAAATGGGCCATCTTCGTAAGACGGTCCACAATTACCCAGAGAGCGTTGCATTCCCCCACCGGTGGTAGTCCCGTAATGAAGTCCATCGAAATCGAGTCCCACGGTCGTTCGGGTAGCTGTAAGGGCCTCAACAGGCCGAACGGGGCATGTTTCACTGGCTTAATCCTCTTGCATGTGTCACAGTTGTCGACGTATCGATTTACGTATTGTCGCTGCTGAGGCCAGTAATAATTTCTGCCCAGCAATTCCAAAGTCTTTGCTCGTCCTGGGTGACCTGCCACCATTGCGTCGTGGTGGTCGTGTAGGAGCCGGAGTCGTAATTGGTCATTCTCGGGTATCCAGATCAACCCCTCGTATGTCAGTATTCCTTCTCTTTCTTCGCATAGTCCAAGGGCAACCTTGTTGTTCCGTCGTTCTCCCTCTCGCAGTTTCCGGATAACCTCCTGCATGTCCTGATCCCCCGCAGTTTTTCTTTTTATTTCTTCCAACAATTCCTGGTCTACCTGCAGTTCCATAACCTCGGCGGAGCTGATCCGAAATGCCTGGGCTGGAAGTAAAACCCGTCCTCGGTTCTGTCTATGCTTTACCTCCCCCTCCCAGGGAGAGTCTCCTGACTCTCTGGAGAGGATATCCGGCTTTCCAGCCAACTTGCCTGGTCGATAGGTGATGGTGAAGTCGTAATTGGCGAGCTGTTCCCCCCAGCGAGCCTGTCTCAAGTTTAGGTCCTTTTTCGTCTGCCAATATTCGAGATTTTTATGATCGGTCAAGATGGTGATCGTGTGTGCCGTATTCTTGCAGTAAGTGCCCCATTTGCCTAGGCCGTCGACGATTGCTAGCAATTCTTTGTCGTGGATATCGTAGTTCAGCTCAGCGTCCTTGAGCTTCCGCGAAAAATATCCCAGAGGGTGGAGGACGCCGGTGTCGTCTGGTTGGGAGCATACGGCCCCGATTGCGTAGTCCGACGCATCTGTTTCCAATGTCAGGGGGCGGGCGGGGTCGAAATGTCGCAGTATTGGTTGCGAAATCATTGCCGCCTTGAGTTGTTTGAATGCTGATTGCGCGGCGTCGCCCCATTCCCAGGCTGTGTCCTTTCGGGTCAATTTGGTTAATGGTGTCGTGATTTTACTGAAGTCCCGGATAAATCTTCTGTAAAAATTTGCGAACCCTAGGAAGCTCTGCACCCCCTTCACATTTGTGGGTTCCCTCCATTCCGCCACCGTTTTAACTTTTTCTGGATCCATGGAGATTCCTGTTGGCGCGATAATGTAACCCAGGTATTCCGTCCTATCGGTGTGGAATTCACACTTCGACGCCTTCAGGGTCAGTCCTACTTCTTCCACTCGTTGGAGAACCCTCCTCACGTCCCTTCGGTGTTGTTCGATGTTGTCCGAGTATATTAAGATGTCGTCGAGGTATGCAATGCAGAAAACATCGAGGTAATCGCTTAATACTTCATTCATCCACCGCTGAAAAGATGCCGGTGCGTTGGTTAATCCAAATGGCATAACCAAATACTCGTATAACCCATACTTCGTCCGGAATGCCGTTTTCCATTCATCCCCCCTTGCTATCCGGAGGTTGTGGTATGCATCCTTCACATCTAGTTTTGTATATATTTTTGCGTTTGATAGCCGGTCTAAAGCTTCTCCGATCAGTGGTAGTGGCGTTCGGTCCTTTACGGTCATGGCGTTTAGTCCTCGGTAGTCCACGCACATCCTGAGGCTGCCATCTTTTTTCTTCACAAAATGGATAGGCGCCCCCGCCGGGGATGTCGAGCTCCTTATCCATCCTCGCTTCAGGCTTGTTTCCAGATATTCCCTCAACGCCCGTAGTCTTCCCTCGTCCAATGCCCGAAGGGGTTCGAATGGGGGGACCTTCCCTTCTACCAGTGGAATCCTATGGTCGTGGTGTCTATGTGGTGGTCTTCCCTGATCTCCCTTCCCCTCGAAGACGTGAAGGTACTCGTGATACTCCTTCGGAACGATATCCCTGGCCTCGGGGAGGGGTGGTTGTTCGGCGACGCCCGGTGAGTTGAACCCTTTCGATGTTTCCCCTGTTTCCACTGGAGTCCCGTTGGTTCCTGGTGATTGCATCCGGGAAGGATTGTCGTTGAAAGTCCCTTCCTGTCCGTCCCTGATCATGGAGGACCCGTAGGCCGTATCTCCGGGTGTCACGTCCGGCGCGATGTCCCGGTAGTATTTGTCGATTGCCTGTTCCTCTGCCACGGCTGTGGCGTGCGGGGAGGTGTCGAGGCAGTCCCTAGCACACTTTGTCGAGTCAAACGTGACCCGTCCTTCCCTCCAGTCAATGTTAGGGTTGTGCCTTTTTAGCCATGGTAATCCGACGATGATTGGCGAGTTACCGATGGTGATGCAATGTAACTTGGTCATTTCGTGGTGGTTATTTATCGTTAAGTTCACCATTGCATCATGGGTGACTGGTCCACTAGCTACCTCTCTTCCATCCACAGCTAGTACCCTCCGGGGAAACCTTTTTTTTTTCAGTGGTATCCCATTCCTTTCTGCGTATTCCTTGTCGATGAAATTTTCCGTGGCTCCGCAGTCCACCATAGCAGTCGTGCGGTGCTCCCGGTTATCGCTTCCCCGAATAATAACTTTTAAGATGATTTTTTCGTCCCTTTGGTAGGGGCCCACACTCGAGATGATGTAGGTGGGTTCTGGTGGTTTTGGGTTTGTTATCTGCCCCAGGAGTTTACCCTCGATCTCTACTCCTGGGGGTCCTCTTTTCCCGACTCTTCGTCGGATGACATTTCTTCTAATGTTGCCTCAGCGGCCCTGTAGGTTCTCCGGTCCTGGTTCGGTCTCCTGGTGGGGCATCGTGCTGCATAGTGGCCCGTTTTTCCACAGTTGTAGCATTCATTATTTCTTCTCCGTCTCTCTTCTTCTGCCCTATCCTTCCCTCGAAATCTCCGGGTGGCGTCCAGTTCCATAGGATCGGGGTCCGAAGAGGTCGAGTCCTGGGGGTTGTGTTGGGCCCTGGGGTATGAATTTTGGTGGTCTCGGTAGTACTGCGGTTCGTGTCGGGTCCGTAGGGTCCGGAAATTAAATAAGCGGTTGTCCAACGCGATAGCCCTGTTGGCAAAATCGATCATGGTGGTGGGCTTGGTTTCCAGGAGGGCAAGCTGTCTTTGAACGTCGATGTGGAGCCCGTCATTGAATTGATCAATATACATGGGGTCGTTATAATCCAGGTCGGCCATGATCCTCTGGAATTCGGCCCAGTACGCTGCTGCGGAGCGGTTCCCTTGCCGAATAGCTTTGAATTTCCTTCTTGCAACCTCCTTGGAGTCCGCCTCGCCGAACGCCCGGGTGATCGCAGTCTTAAATTCCTCCCAAGTTCCGTAAGTACTTTGCCCTCGAGCTATAGATGGTTCAATCCAAGCCCACGCATTTCCTCGACACCGCGAACTAGCGTAGTTGACCCTCTTTACATCCCCGTCGAATTTGTTGGGTTCACAGTTGAATTTCAACTCGCATTGGGTGAGGAAAGCACGGAGCTTGGATCGCTCTCCGTGGTAGAGCTCCGGGTCCTCGACCTTGGGGTTGCTGGAAATCGCCGGATGGTACAATTGCTGGAGGAGCTGCTGGAGTTGGTCCTGTGTCATCATGACCGGAGCAAGGGCCCCACTGCCTGTACCCTGAGGTGTAGCCATTCCGGAACCGTCCTCTTTGGGTATTTGTGCTGGCCCTGGAGTCTCCGGTGTCTGTGGCCGGGATGGATTCTCTGGGGTTACTGGACTCGCTGGTCCTGCCGGTTCTCTTCCTATAACCTCGCCCAATTCCCGTAACTGGAAGGGATCCACTGTCTGTCTGCTCGTGAGGCGTTACTGCGCCGATTTTCTGATTTTTCGTATTGAAGCCTTGTTGCTTCCTGGGTTGCGTCGGGTGCCGTAAAAGGGACGCAATCAAATGTCAAGAACCTGTCTACACAGCCACAGGGCACGACAGGCAACGCAACGGTCTGGTATACTGCTCTGCAGTTGGGTTTGGCTCGGTACTACTATCCTGAGTTAGTATCTGGCACGGGCAATACTGACTAGTATCCAGAATGTCTCTGTGGCGCTGCCCTCTCTTGTTATGCTTCCGTTATCGTTTGGATTCGTAATTGGCGTATGGGGATGGGGCTGGAGGTGAGAGTTTGTGATGACGTTCACTAATGAGACGGACGAATCTGTGTATGTGTAGATAGTTCTGTAGAATAGATAATTGATTGCGTACCGAATAAATGAAATACAAAGTGTTCCTTCTTATACATAATTCTCGTGCCCTTCGTAGATCCCAAGCAGCTGCCCTGCAGCGCCTTCAAACCCCGCGATACAATAATGAAACAACATGAGACGCATAACCTAAACAGAAAGCAAAACATAACCAACGGAAGATCTCAAACGGAACTCAAACGAAAGCAGAAACAGGACTCAAACGTAAATCGAACATCCCATGAAACCGTGCCCCCAAACGCATCCCAAACGTCCCCTGCCTCAGATCCCAAAACCTCCTTCCTGCAGCCCCCTTTCCCTAAACCCTAAACGCTTTCCCTAAGCCCTAACCGCAGCCCTTCCCCTAAACCCTCAAGATAACATAGAGCACTGCCAACGTTATGCCAGCGAGCCACAGTCCAGCTGTGGTTGCGAGCGCACCCAAGAGCATGTCCCAGGATGTTCGTGACAACCGGTGGTAGTCCCGTAATGAAGTCCATCGAAATCGAGTCCCACGGTCGTTCGGGTAGCTGTAAGGGCCTCAACAGGCCGAACGGGGCATGTTTCACTGGCTTAATCCTCTTGCATGTGTCACAGTTGTCGACGTATCGATTTACGTATTGTCGCTGCTGAGGCCAGTAATAATTTCTGCCCAGCAATTCCAAAGTCTTTGCTCGTCCTGGGTGACCTGCCACCATTGCGTCGTGGTGGTCGTGTAGGAGCCGGAGTCGTAATTGGTCATTCTCGGGTATCCAGATCAACCCCTCGTATGTCAGTATTCTTTCTCTTTCTTCGCATAGTCCAAGGGCAACCTTGTTGTTCCGTCGTTCTCCCTCTCGCAGTTTCCGGATAACCTCCTGCATGTCCTGATCCCCCGCAGTTTTTCTTTTTATTTCTTCCAACAATTCCTGGTCTACCTGCAGTTCCATAACCTCGGCGGAGCTGATCCGAAATGCCTGGGCTGGAAGTAAAACCCGTCCTCGGTTCTGTCTATGCTTTACCTCCCCCTCCCAGGGAGAGTCTCCTGACTCTCTGGAGAGGATATCCGGCTTTCCAGCCAACTTGCCTGGTCGATAGGTGATGGTGAAGTCGTAATTGGCGAGCTGTTCCCCCCAGCGAGCCTGTCTCAAGTTTAGGTCCTTTTTCGTCTGCCAATATTCGAGATTTTTATGATCGGTCAAGATGGTGATCGTGTGTGCCGTATTCTTGCAGTAAGTGCCCCATTTGCCTAGGCCGTCGACGATTGCTAGCAATTCTTTGTCGTGGATATCGTAGTTCAGCTCAGCGTCCTTGAGCTTCCGCGAAAAATATCCCAGAGGGTGGAGGACGCCGGTGTCGTCTGGTTGGGAGCATACGGCCCCGATTGCGTAGTCCGACGCATCTGTTTCCAATGTCAGGGGGCGGGCGGGGTCGAAATGTCGCAGTATTGGTTGCGAAATCATTGCCGCCTTGAGTTGTTTGAATGCTGATTGCGCGGCGTCGCCCCATTCCCAGGCTGTGTCCTTTCGGGTCAATTTGGTTAATGGTGTCGTGATTTTACTGAAGTCCCGGATAAATCTTCTGTAAAAATTTGCGAACCCTAGGAAGCTCTGCACCCCCTTCACATTTGTGGGTTCCCTCCATTCCGCCACCGTTTTAACTTTTTCTGGATCCATGGAGATTCCTGTTGGCGCGATAATGTAACCCAGGTATTCCGTCCTATCGGTGTGGAATTCACACTTCGACGCCTTCAGGGTCAGTCCTACTTCTTCCACTCGTTGGAGAACCCTCCTCACGTCCCTTCGGTGTTGTTCGATGTTGTCCGAGTATATTAAGATGTCGTCGAGGTATGCAATGCAGAAAACATCGAGGTAATCGCTTAATACTTCATTCATCCACCGCTGAAAAGATGCCGGTGCGTTGGTTAATCCAAATGGCATAACCAAATACTCGTATAACCCATACTTCGTCCGGAATGCCGTTTTCCATTCATCCCCCCTTGCTATCCGGAGGTTGTGGTATGCATCCTTCACATCTAGTTTTGTATATATTTTTGCGTTTGATAGCCGGTCTAAAGCTTCTCCGATGAGTGGTAGTGGCGTTCGGTCCTTTACGGTCATGGCGTTTAGTCCTCGGTAGTCCACGCACATCCTGAGGCTGCCATCTTTTTTCTTCACAAAATGGATAGGCGCCCCCGCCGGGGATGTCGAGCTCCTTATCCATCCTCGCTTCAGGCTTGTTTCCAGATATTCCCTCAACGCCCGTAGTCTTCCCTCGTCCAATGCCCGAAGGGGTTCGAATGGGGGGACCTTCCCTTCTACCAGTGGAATCCTATGGTCGTGGTGTCTATGTGGTGGTCTTCCCTGATCTCCCTTCCCCTCGAAGACGTGAAGGTACTCGTGATACTCCTTCGGAACGATATCCCTGGCCTCGGGGAGGGGTGGTTGTTCGGCGACGCCCGGTGAGTTGAACCCTTTCGATGTTTCCCCTGTTTCCACTGGAGTCCCGTTGGTTCCTGGTGATTGCATCCGGGAAGGATTGTCGTTGAAAGTCCCTTCCTGTCCGTCCCTGATCATGGAGGACCCGTAGGCCGTATCTCCGGGTGTCACGTCCGGCGCGATGTCCCGGTAGTATTTGTCGATTGCCTGTTCCTCTGCCACGGCTGTGGCGTGCGGGGAGGTGTCGAGGCAGTCCCTAGCACACTTTGTCGAGTCAAACGTGACCCGTCCTTCCCTCCAGTCAATGTTAGGGTTGTGCCTTTTTAGCCATGGTAATCCGACGATGATTGGCGAGTTACCGATGGTGATGCAATGTAACTTGGTCATTTCGTGGTGGTTATTTATCGTTAAGTTCACCATTGCATCATGGGTGACTGGTCCACTAGCTACCTCTCTTCCATCCACAGCTAGTACCCTCCGGGGAAACCTTTTTTTTTTCAGTGGTATCCCATTCCTTTCTGCGTATTCCTTGTCGATGAAATTTTCCGTGGCTCCGCAGTCCACCATAGCAGTCGTGCGGTGCTCCCGGTTATCGCTTCCCCGAATAATAACTTTTAAGATGATTTTTTCGTCCCTTTGGTAGGGGCCCACACTCGAGATGATGTAGGTGGGTTCTGGTGGTTTTGGGTTTGTTATCTGCCCCAGGAGTTTACCCTCGATCTCTACTCCTGGGGGTCCTCTTTTCCCGACTCTTCGTCGGATGACATTTCTTCTAATGTTGCCTCAGCGGCCCTGTAGGTTCTCCGGTCCTGGTTCGGTCTCCTGGTGGGGCATCGTGCTGCATAGTGGCCCGTTTTTCCACAGTTGTAGCATTCATTATTTCTTCTCCGTCTCTCTTCTTCTGCCCTATCCTTCCCTCGAAATCTCCGGGTGGCGTCCAGTTCCATAGGATCGGGGTCCGAAGAGGTCGAGTCCTGGGGGTTGTGTTGGGCCCTGGGGTATGAATTTTGGTGGTCTCGGTAGTACTGCGGTTCGTGTCGGGTCCGTAGGGTCCGGAAATTAAATAAGCGGTTGTCCAACGCGATAGCCCTGTTGGCAAAATCGATCATGGTGGTGGGCTTGGTTTCCAGGAGGGCAAGCTGTCTTTGAACGTCGATGTGGAGCCCGTCATTGAATTGATCAATATACATGGGGTCGTTATAATCCAGGTCGGCCATGATCCTCTGGAATTCGGCCCAGTACGCTGCTGCGGAGCGGTTCCCTTGCCGAATAGCTTTGAATTTCCTTCTTGCAACCTCCTTGGAGTCCGCCTCGCCGAACGCCCGGGTGATCGCAGTCTTAAATTCCTCCCAAGTTCCGTAAGTACTTTGCCCTCGAGCTATAGATGGTTCAATCCAAGCCCACGCATTTCCTCGACACCGCGAACTAGCGTAGTTGACCCTCTTTACATCCCCGTCGAATTTGTTGGGTTCACAGTTGAATTTCAACTCGCATTGGGTGAGGAAAGCACGGAGCTTGGATCGCTCTCCGTGGTAGAGCTCCGGGTCCTCGACCTTGGGGTTGCTGGAAATCGCCGGATGGTACAATTGCTGGAGGAGCTGCTGGAGTTGGTCCTGTGTCATCATGACCGGAGCAAGGGCCCCACTGCCTGTACCCTGAGGTGTAGCCATTCCGGAACCGTCCTCTTTGGGTATTTGTGCTGGCCCTGGAGTCTCCGGTGTCTGTGGCCGGGATGGATTCTCTGGGGTTACTGGACTCGCTGGTCCTGCCGGTTCTCTTCCTATAACCTCGCCCAATTCCCGTAACTGGAAGGGATCCACTGTCTGTCTGCTCGTGAGGCGTTACTGCGCCGATTTTCTGATTTTTCGTATTGAAGCCTTGTTGCTTCCTGGGTTGCGTCGGGTGCCGTAAAAGGGACGCAATCAAATGTCAAGAACCTGTCTACACAGCCACAGGGCACGACAGGCAACGCAACGGTCTGGTATACTGCTCTGCAGTTGGGTTTGGCTCGGTACTACTATCCTGAGTTAGTATCTGGCACGGGCAATACTGACTAGTATCCAGAATGTCTCTGTGGCGCTGCCCTCTCTTGTTATGCTTCCGTTATCGTTTGGATTCGTAATTGGCGTATGGGGATGGGGCTGGAGGTGAGAGTTTGTGATGACGTTCACTAATGAGACGGACGAATCTGTGTATGTGTAGATAGTTCTGTAGAATAGATAATTGATTGCGTACCGAATAAATGAAATACAAAGTGTTCCTTCTTATACATAATTCTCGTGCCCTTCGTAGATCCCAAGCAGCTGCCCTGCAGCGCCTTCAAACCCCGCGATACAATAATGAAACAACATGAGACGCATAACCTAAACAGAAAGCAAAACATAACCAACGGAAGATCTCAAACGGAACTCAAACGAAAGCAGAAACAGGACTCAAACGTAAATCGAACATCCCATGAAACCATGCCCCCAAACGCATCCCAAACGTCCCCTGCCTCAGATCCCAAAACCTCCTTCCTGCAGCCCCCTTTCCCTAAACCCTAAACGCTTTCCCTAAGCCCTAACCGCAGCCCTTCCCCTAAACCCTCAAGATAACATAGAGCACTGCCAACGTTATGCCAGCGAGCCACAGTCCAGCTGTGGTTGCGAGCGCACCCAAGAGCATGTCCCAGGATGTTCGTGACATCACCATGGTAGATGTCATCTGGGTCTCCTGTGGCTTCTGATAGGATCCAACTTCCATATCCGTTTGTCTATATGTGCTTATTCTTGTCATATCGCTCTAACTGAAGGTTGTCTGCAAGATAAGGTTTCCTGTATTGTCGGCTGCCTCAGGGCCGCTGTGCCACGTATTGGTCTTTACTGCCTAAGACCATCCTTATCTCCTTCGGCCGACTAGACTCCGTTATTGCATGTCTTATCTTAATGATGTTCAGTATTGTTCCTTCAGTTTTCCGATCATTTCCACTGAGCTTCCTTGGTAACATATGATTCTTGATTTGCACTTGGCACTCAGTCGTAGGGTACATTCAATTCATTCTTCAATACCTAACACTGTTCTCCTTATCCATCACTTCGTCATCCTCATTATTGACCTCGACTTCCTCCAGCCTTTGTCTACAGTCGACTACAGCAGACTCAGTCGCATACGGCAAACTCCTCCTCTTACATTTCTCTTCTCCTTATCCTTTGCCTTTCTTTGTCCCAGCCCCTTCTATGCCTGCCTGTTGGGGTGGTCCTGTATGACACGGCACAACATTCGAATATGGCGAAATGCATATGGCGAAGGGTAGTTCCTCTGTGGACTTGTGGCCCGTAAGAACCACAGTGGCCCAGGCTATAAGTATTCCAGGTTCTTGTCAACATCAGCGGTATGTTCCCCAGGATACCGCTGGGCATTAGAAACCTCAGCCGTTGATCAGAAACTGTGCCTTCTGAGGCTACCCTGGGTGTCACAGCATGGGTTGGATGCTGTTGGTTGTACCATTTGACTTAGGCAATCTTCTCCCAGTGTTGCCATGACAACTGACATTGCCCTAGCAACAGCAGTCGCCATAGCAACCAGGAGTCAGTTAGGTTCAGACTCTTGGCATGACATCATGAAGGAACAATGGAAATTGATACTAGCAGGTTCTATGGGGTGGTACTTCTCATTTACAGGATTTTGGACAAAGACAAGACTATGGGATTTATATCTAGAATATTCTATTAAGTGGTATGTATTTGTTAAGGGTTAAGGGTTAAGGGTATGAGTATTGTTTAGGCTCTTGGCAGGAAGAAGAGGTCATGTATATAGGGGGGATTCCATTCCCCAGCTTCTGTCTTCCTCTCCTTTCTCTTCACACAACATTTTGTATATCTTTCCAATACAATCTTGTTCTCCTTGTCACCTCTGGTTCCCCCTGCCCTCATCCTCGGCCTGCCAAGCCTCCGCGTCCCCGTCCTCGTCGCGCCCAGTCTCCGCCCCTGCTGCATCCCTGTCCGAATCATGAAAAGTCGCGTCTCCCACCACGCCTTGCCCCGCTGTCGCGGCGCTGTTTCACCCAACCCTGCCCCTGCTCCTAACGCCCAACAGCACCCCGCTGCGAGTTCCCTGGATTCCGCCTCCATTCCTCGCCCACCTGTTACAGTAATCTGGAACCCAGATTCGTTGTCAGTACAGGATGTGGTTGTCACGTTTCTCACATTCTGCCAGTGTGATGTCTTTACATTGTTTTGTTCCATCACTGAGCATCTGGAGGATCTTGTTTGGGAAGGGGTCCATAGCATATCCTTCATGGAAGAGTCAGCTTAGTGTAGGGGCATCTGGGGAGAATGTTGGTGAGGTAATGTCAGGTTGGTCAGACAGGGTTGTGGCCAGGGCATGAAGGATGTTTTCAGGTGTAATTATGGTGGTTTGGTTTTCCAGGGAGCAGTCATCCCCCTCTTTAGGCAGATCTCCAGATCATCTAGTCAGTGCATCTGGCTTTCCTCCAGCAGTTCCGGGGCGGTAGACAATCTTGAAGTTGAATTGGGACAGGAATTGTGACCATCAGGCCTGTTATCAGTTGAGGAGTTTCGTTGTGGTAAAATATTCCAAATTCTTATGATCAGAAAGGACACGGATCGGGTTAATAACAGACTGTAATTCTGGTCTCCATTCGTCAAACACCGGCATGATTGCCATTAGTTCCTTGTCATAGATCTCATAGTTGCATTCTGCTGGAGAGTGCTTCTTAGAGAAATATGCCACTGGGTGTAGGATGCCATCATCATCGTATTGTGACAGTACTCCGGTGGATACATAGTCAGAAGCATCAGTTTCAACAATGACATCTCGGTCGGGGTCGAATGGGTGAGGATAGGTGCAGATGTAAATGTGGTTTTTAATTCATCAAATGCATTTTGTTGTTCATCCTTCGAGGCAAATGTTACTCCCTTTCATGTGAGGAGTATAAGTGGTTGCTGTAACGGCGGTCGTGGACAAGGTAATCGACAGAGAACCCGAGGGCTCTAGGCTTGTTGACAGTGATCGTGAACACAAGACAGAACCTCTTGGAGAGCACCAACGTTGGATGTCTGAAGCTGTGACGTGCAACAACTATAGATGATCAGTGTTTAGGAGCAGAGGTAGGTCAAGAGACAGGATCAGGGGAAACAGAGCAAAGAGGACAAAGGCCAGAAGATCGAAGATGGAAACAAGGACAGAGGCAGAGGCGAAGACGAGGACAAGGACTGGAGAGGATCCAAATATTTATTCAGTGAGATGAACAAATAACTGTGTAAGGAGAAAAGGAAAAGAAACAGAACGCTGGGAGGACAAGTCCTCTTATATACACATTTTCTCCTTCCATGCCGAGACACTAAACTAGGAGACCCTAAACCCTTAACCCTTAACTAACCAGCACAGCCACCCCAACCATTCCAAACATATGCAGCTGAGCAATTATCCCAGTCCATGGGGCTCATCGCCAAGAGCACAGCCACCCAGATAAGCCACCTGATAAATGAGTGATGACAAGTGATAGGTGAGAAGTGAATGAATTTCTTGAGCCGTGACAGGATCCCCCTGTTTGGACTGAGCTCCGGCGAAGTAGGTTTTATGTTGTCTCTGGTCGGGGTCCTGGTTTGTCGGGGTATTGTTCATGGAACTGGTCAACAGCTTGGCTGTCTTCATGGAGTTCGGCAGGTTCCCATTCTGGCATATCGTAACCCACCCACTTAACCAAATACTGGAGTCTGCGGCAGTGTAGTTGGGAGTCCAGGATTGCCTTGATGAAGTATTCATCTTCTCCATCTATTTCCACTGGTGGGGGTGCATCTGGTCGTTGTCCTAGGTATGGATCGTCTGCAGCTAATTCCAGGAGGGATGCATGTTGGACATTGTGGCATTTCATTGTCGGGGCAGTTCGAGGCAGTAAGTATAACAGGATATCTTGGCAACTACTTTCAATGGTCCATGGCGTTTGTTGTCAAGTTTTCGTGATGGTCAGCGTGTTTTCCAATTTCTTGCATCCAGCCAGACATGATCTCCTGGTTGATAGTTCAGTGATGGTAACCAGTGCCTGTCTGCATTGTCTTGATAATGGAGGTTGGCTCGATTGATCTCAGCTCACAGGTGACTATCGATTTCTGAAAGGGTCTTGGATGTTGTCAGGGCGCGGCAGTCATTGACATCATTTGTAGCTGCAGGTGTGAGATCAAATTGGCATCGAGGGTCGAATCCTTTATTTGCGAAGAATGGGGAAGTGCCTGTTGTCTCAGATGCTTCGTTGTTTGCAGTGAACTCAGCCAGGGGCAACCATTCTGCCCAGTCATCCTGTACGTAGTTGACATTTGCGTGCAAGTATTGTTCCATGATTGTATTCATTCGTTCAGTTTGGCCATCTGTTTGTGGGTGAAAGGCAGTTGAGAGTCGTGGGTCAATTCCCAAACAG
Organism: Pyronema domesticum; assembly: GCA_024516145.1. NCBI lineage: Eukaryota > Fungi > Ascomycota > Pezizomycetes > Pezizales > Pyronemataceae > Pyronema > Pyronema domesticum. The sequence continues at coordinate 297,179 of JAJJXL010000045.1, forward strand.
CGACATAAGTGTTTCCAGAACAGTGCAGCAAATTGGGGCCCTCGGTCAGATATGATTGTCAGGGGCAGTCCATAGTGTTAACCGGGGGTTGTCTCGTGACTGACGGCCGGGTAACTCAAGATTTCCAAAAGAAAAAATTGAGAAGTAATAATTCCAATGATGGGAATTATTTACTTCTCTGGGGATTTTCGTAAAAATGAGTAATAACGTGTTATAATCTTAAACTCTCCTGCTTATCTCAGGGAGCGTTTCGAGATCATCGATGGTAATTGCGTTCAAGTGTGAACAGCAATCTGTGAGGGTCTTATTGTTCGAAGAGGGTCTTGGTTGTATTGTTGTATAGGTTTTTCGAGTATTGTGTAAATAGTCGAGTATGAGGTACTAATATCTTTCTGGGACTTGCTTGTAATTGATGGGATGATTGTGGGTCTTTTGCTGGATGATGGCTTCTTCGAGTGGGGGCTTTTTCGTATTTTATGTTTTTTGACTTGAGCTCCCCACTCATATACCCACCGGGTACATTGCGGTGGTCGGAACGCCAAGTACTGGTTGACGTTGGTAGAGAGCATGCAAACATGATATTTTTCGCATACAAATTCCATATTTCGAATTTTTCCATGCAAACGCTCCAAATCGTTCCCAAACCAATCGGATGACTCTTGGTGATCCTCTCGGCCATATCGTGCATGCGCTGTTGCTAAACCCGTCGTTTGCCAATATATTATGTCTAATAATATGACCTCCGTAGGGCATTTGAGCACATATCCCATCTTATGCATGCATCGTCAGCTCAGGTGAAGTGTTTGTCCTTAGTTGCCGGATTTCCTGATCCGTGCTTATCTAGGCTGCGGCTTCCTGTGCCGTCTGTGTTCCTTGCCAACACTTCACCGCGGTAGATGTCATCTGGGCCTCCTGTGCCTTCCGATAGGATCCAACATTCATATCCGTTTGTCCATATGCGCTTATTTTCGTCCTATCGGGCTAACCGAAGGTTTGTCTGCAAGATAAGGTTTCCTGTATTGGTCGGCTGCCTCAGGGCCGCTATTCCACGTATTGGTCTTTATCGGCTATGACAATCCTCATCTCCTTCGGCCGACTAGACTCCGTTATTGCATGTCTTATCTTAATGGCATTCGGTATTGTTCCTTCGGTCTTCCGATCATCTCCGCTGAGCTTCCTCGGTAACATATGATTCTTAATTTGGACTTGGCACTCAGTCGTAGGGTACATTCAATTCATTCTTAAATACCTAACTGTTGCTCTTATCCATCTATTCCTTATCCTCATTACCAACTTCAACTTCCTCCAGACTTCGTCTACGGTCGATCACGGCGGACTCG